>SKCR01036042.1:0-31608 GCA_019454045.1 Zanthoxylum bungeanum
AAGGTTCGTTGGGCGCCAAATGGGAAGGGCCATATAGAATATTGGAGATAGTAAGACCGGGTGCCTATCTTTTGGAACAATTGGACGGTACCCGGCTCAAGAAGCCCTGGAATGCTGAAATACTGAGAAGGTACTTCCAATAGCCCTTTTTCTTTGAAATCACAAGTAATTAGGCAAACTAGCCAGGACCAGAAGACTTTTTGTAAAGCCTCTCTTGAAATGACCCGCCAAGAGTTGTAAGAAGGGCAGTAGGTCCCATGAATATGAACATGTTTTTCTCCTTCTGAATTAAAAAGCTCGTCCATTTTACTTATTGTTTAAATTAAATGCGAAAATCATGTTCAATATTTTTGGGATGTGCTCGATGCGAAGGGGTGATCGGTAATTGAGAAGGGCACCAAGCCCGTGTCACGCCATTCCCGGGTGTCATTATCAAACCCCCGGGTGGAAGTGTTCCGACCTGGTTCCTTTCACTTTTGAGGATCCCGACCGCATCAAAGGATGGAGCACATGCGGGAAACGCGCGAACCCCTCGCGGCACACCACTCCCCGGTGTCATTATCAAACCCCCGAGGTCGGAGCGTTACTACCCCCTGGCTCGCATTTTGGAGGATTAGCTCAGGTAAACCGGACCCATGGATGTTTCTTCCCCTGCAGTTCGGCTGGTGAATCCCGTTGAAGATTATCGGAGAGTATGGCATGATGATTGCTTAATTGCCTCCATGACCATCATGCTCCCGGGTAAACCGAACCCATGGAGGTTTCTTCCCCTGCGAGTTGGCTGGTGAGTCACATAGAATACCATCAGACCATCTGGCTTGGGTATGGCCGAATGGTCCCCTTGATTACAAGAGTCTCGGGTAAACCTGACCTAGGAAGGTTTCTTCCCCTGCGAGTTGGCTGGTGAGTCCCGTTGAGTACCATCAGACCACCTGGCTTGGGTATGGCCGAATGGTCCCCTTGATTACAAGAGTCTCGGGGTAAACCGGACCCAGAGAGATTTCTTTCCCTGCGAGTCAACTTGTGAGGCCCATTAAGTACCACCCAGGTAGGGCACACACGGGGTGTCTTCCTCCCCAGTGGGGATTTGCCTGACCGCCCCAGATCGGCGTATCCATAGCCTGGTTAGCCGATACACTGAATTGTAAGGTTCAGAATTATGTTTTGGAGGCCTCGGGCAGGACACTACCTCGGGACACCTGATTTGTTGTTTTTACTTATTGAATTTTTCCATGGGGTATGTGCTAAGTCACCTCCATTTTTTACTAATTTTACCTTACTCCAATTTTTTTTTTCGCTGGTCTGGCAAGGGGACGCCCGCGCCACGATCTGCAGAGCCTCAGAGGTTGAAAAGTTTCCCTCGTGTAAGTCTCAAAGGTTCCACCAGTTCGGGATGGATTCGTTCCGCTGAGTCTGTATTATTCCACCAGTTCAGGGCTGGATTCATTCCGCCGAGTCTGTATTATTCCACCAGTTTGGGGATGGATTCGTTCCGCCGAGTCTATTATATTCCACCAGCTCGGGGTTGGATTCGTTCCCCCGAGTCTGTTATATTCCACCAGCTCGGGGCTGGATTCATTCCACCGAGTCTGTTATATTCCACCAGCTCGGGGCTGGATTCTTTCCGTCGAGTCTGTTATATTCCACCAGCTCGGGGCTGGATTCATTCCGCCGAGTCTGTATTATTCCACCAGCTCGGGGCTCGATTCGTTCCGCCGAAACTGTACTATTCCACCAGATCGGGGCTGGACTCGTTCCCCTGAATGCTTTGTTCCCTCACCTCGGGTTCGGGTTACGTCCTACCGAGTGCCTAACACTAGCTTGATGACAGACCATGCGAAGGCATTGAGGATGGCCAAAGTTGACACCAAGGCAGTTCTCTGTACAATTACGAGGATCAACCACCTGGCAATCGATCAACACATTTCTGATCTATGTAGTTCCCGGCACCAACTCGTACGCTCGTTGGAACAGAGAACTATGGGACGGATGTTGATGGGGATTTCTGCGGCTAAGGTTTCTGAACAGATCGGCAACAAGTGAGGGAAGTTTCACTCATCCAGAGGACATAGCATGATTCAGTTTTTCAAGACCGGCAACAAGTGAGTCGAGACCGACCACAATAGCCCGGTAGCTCGGTTCATTTCTACTCACTCCCAGGATCGATAGCTCGAATATTTTGAATCAGGTCGAAAATGGCAGGGGCGGATCAGTTCGTTATCTTACTGACCTCTCGAAGACTGACGCGTGATGGGAACAACTAGATTTTCCCTCCAAAAACTCTCACATTCGAAATTCAACAGGCTATCATCATTAATAAAAAGGGTCAGACAGTGCACTTTTACGGCGTGATATGACAGGGATTCGTAGGGTAGGTTTTACTTTCGGCGACGGTAGAATGGGGAAGAGAACCTGTCAAATCGTTGAAATCTGCAAATCTGCGAGGCTGACGTCACAAAGATACTGGAACAGTGCCATGTATTGAGTAGTATATAAGGGAAGTTTGATCACATTTGTAAGGGTTAAGAAATTTTCCATTTGAGAACTACTTGTAAGAAATAGCACAACATGCTCGGTTTCTTTAGACCTTCACTAAAACAGGTCGGTCGAGCTCGGTTTAGTAATAAAAGAACCCCCCACCCTGCTTTGTGACCGTGGACGTAGGTTGGACAAGCTCCACCGAACCACGTTAAATCATTTTCTTTTCGATTTCTTGTGTGTTTCTTGTTTTTTGCCAAAATTTGCTTTTGGTCATCCCATAACCAAATAAATTCACAGTTGAAGGAGGATTGTCCCGAGAGCACTATCCCAACATTGCCCTTGAGACGAAAATCGCCCGTCAACAATATATAATGATCTCCATTAAATAATAAGCTATGTTTCTTAAGAGGCTAGAATTTAAAATTATCTTGTTAGTGGGTCTATATAAAAATTATAAGTAAAAAAAGTGTATATCTCCCAAAATTATATGCTATCCAAGTATCTATCATACTTGCTTTCAAGAATGAAGACCGTAAAGAATGGATTCGTTTGGCATGAGGTCCCAATAATAGTGGGAAAAAAAGTTTTCAGAAAAATTCTTGCTTGAGAAACTTGGATGTTTGCTTTCTCCCTGCCGATCATTTAGATGGCATCCAATATTATTAAAGCAACATGATATTTACATTCGCTTTTTTATGTTCTATCTCACACAATATTGCTATTCATAGGATAAGAATCTTATCATTAGCTTTTAAAAATCGAATGTAAATTTATATCGTATGGCTAGCTATAGTGCAATGAAAAAGGTGGCCTTTGACTTGTATATATGTTCATTATGAATTAGGGTCTAACTATAATATTTCAGGATATTGTATCTCACAATTTGGGACAGTTAAAGGTTATGAGTGGTAAAATAAATTGACGAATCAAATTTTTATCAAATCCTAAATGAATCGAATCAAAATAATATGAATGATTCATATTCAATTCATTTAATTAATGAATCATAATATGAGAATTTATATTCGATTTATTTAATAAACGAATCTCAAATGAATATTCGTTTAATCCCGATATGATTCAATGACATAAATTATCGTAATTTATTTACATTAATTCTTCATAAATATAGAAATACATAATTAATTTTTACTAAAACTTACCCTTCAATTCTAGAAAATATTATTTTTCACCCCTTAAATTGACTCTTCTGGCAGCCCTTGGGACTTTATGGGCTAGAAAAACTTTCTGGGCCTAAATTGTTGGGCAAGATACGATCTGTTATGATACATCATGGGCCTTAAATTAAAGGAGAAAAAAGACATCTTACTAAGAGCACTCCATCTATATCCTGACTATATCCCCAGAAAAAAAAAAGTAAGAGAGCCTGTTCATAATGACTCAAAATGAGAACATCATTGAAAAGAATTTCATAAAAATTATAATTGTAATTCTATAAATTAATAACCAATTGACCAAATAAGTGTTTTCACTGTTCACCATTTGAAGTCCATTTGTTTGATAAAAAGTTCAAAAAAAATAATTTCAACTTTGTGTATGTATGTATAGGCAGAAACTGTTAATTTATATAATAAATAAGTACGAGATGATGAGGAAAATTATAAAGTGTCTATCTAAAAATTCAGCAAAAAAATGTTTTCGACAAAACTAATTATTTTAATTATATTATTAATTATTAATTTATGAACTATGAAGTGGCATTAGGGGTATAGTGGAGCTAAGTAGTGCTGGGTTCGGCTCACTAAAACCTCGATCTCAAATCAAACTTTAGATGTCTTATTTGAAATCTACTAATTAAGAAAAATATTAGGTTCGAGTTTGGTTCGGATTTGATTATTAAACGATTCTGCTCACTCCATGAATAATTTAAAAAGAAATCAATTTTTATTTTTTATTTACTTGATCAAATTTTAAATATTTTCCATACAAATTCAAATGTTTGTACACACATTTTATATACATATATAGTAATTCACGAATAAAAAACGAACTGAATAGAGCTTTTATGAGTCAGTCTCATTAAATAATGAAACTATTATTTTCAATTTCAAGTTGCTCATATATTAAACAAATCGATCTCAAATCAAATCAAATCACGGAAGCGCTCAAATTATTCAGTAATGGCTCAATTTATTTACCGCCATAGATATTAACCCTTATAACATAGGAGGGCATTATCGTAATTTGAATGAAATCGAGAATTATACATAACAAAAAAACTCAAGCCCAAGCTTAACAATAAAAAAATAATAATTATTAATCCTTAAATTTTTTTTCTTAAATTGATGTTTTTTCGGAATTGATAATATATTATTGACTTGATATAAAAGAGTTAAATTATTAATAATTTTAATTATAGAAAAACCAAGTCAAAAAAACCCAAACCTAAGCCTGAACTCGAGATGGGCCGTGCCGGATCGGCCCGACAATATTTTGGGCAGAGCTTTCCCGAACTCAAGCTTTTCCAGAAACCCGAGACCGGCCCGACCGATTGCGACACTTACCAGCAGCCCTCAAAAACCCTAATATAACTCATATTTCACACAAAAGTCAAAACACATATTAGGGTTTGATTTCTCTCCGTCTTCAGTGTGGAGCTGCTGCAACTCAACATCAGCATACTCAAAATGGTATTTACCTTTCTCTAGATTTTAGTTGTCAATTTTTTTTTCCTGTTCAATTTCAGTATGTTCGTTCATGCTTTATGTTGTTGCTGGGGTTTTTGATTAATAAAAAATCAAAATTTAATGGAACAACAGGCTGCAGAGAAGAAACTTTCGAACCCTATGAGGGAAATCAAAGTGCAGAAGCTTGTCCTTAACATCTCCGTCGGTGAAAGTGGAGATCGTCTCACCAGAGCCGCTAAGGTCTTCAATTAATAACCTGTAACTTCTTTTTTTTTTTTAAATAAATTTATTCATTTTATTAATTGTTAAAGTTTTTGATTTTATTTGTGTGTGTTAATTAATTTTGATGTTGATTTGTAATGCCAGGTGCTGGAGCAACTCAGTGGACAGACACCTGTTTTCTCCAAAGGTAATTTATTATTATATTAGTGTAGTCAAAACTCAAAAATTGTTGGGAAAGTGTAAAAATAAGATTTTTGATATAAAGGTAGAAGCTTTAGGGGGATTGGATCCTATATTGTGCTTAAGAGTGTGATAGTATGAGTTCAATGCATATATCTGATTGCTTCGGTTGAGTGTGTTTGATGGTGGGATTTTTTATGAATTGGTGTTGCCTATTTTCTGCATACCGCAATGGTACATTGTGTTTTTTTTTTGTAATTGTTTCGTGGATTTTGGAAGTAAACAAATTGTGGTTTTTAGTAATGGTCTTGTTTTGTTCTTGTTGAGTTCACTGGTGCTGATTTTAGTTTTTTTTGGGGCTTATTTTGTATTTTCTCTATTTTGGGGTCTAAACTAAATAAAAAAGATAAAAATTCGGAATCTTGTTTATTCGATTGATTGGGTACTTCATCCAGTGTTATTTTTTTCATAGTAACCATTCCTTGACATGATTTAGTTAGTATATCATCTTAAGAGTTTTCGTATAATCTGTTTTCATGCTCGTAACTTTATAGTTTCTGATATATGATGCCTCATGAGCTAATTGAACAATTCAGATCCCATCCTCTTCTTTTGTTTCCAACACATCCAGTATTACTAGGACGATCAAACCCCAGATTTTGACTGTTTTGTTTCTTTGTTATTATTTTTTAAATATGCCTATAGAGATTTGAGTATTGTACTTGGGGGATGAGAGTCTGTTGGTTTTGGCTTTGTTGTGATTTAATTATTACTCTTCAAACTAAAATTGGTAGATTGACCAATTAATGATTTATTTTGTTTAATTTTCTTATTGTTTAGCCAGTTCTGTTACTTCTGTACTTATTATTATTATTTTTTGTTTTATGTTCAACAGCACGGTACACTGTTCGATCTTTTGGAATCAGACGTAATGAGAAGATCGCATGCTATGTCACTGTCAGAGGTGACAAGGCAATGCAGCTTTTGGAGAGTGGATTGAAGGTGAAGGAATATGAGCTGCTTCGTAGGAACTTCAGTGACACTGGCTGTTTTGGCTTTGGTATTCAAGAGCATATTGATCTTGGGATCAAGTAAGCATATATTTCTTTGATCTTGCTTTTGTTTTTCTTACAAAAAAAGTGAGCGTACATTTCATTGAATTTTTATTTTTGTCTTTAGTTTGTGAATGTCTTGAAAGTGTCCTTTTGCAGATCAGGATTTAATCTGGTCGTTGATGTATTGAATTGACACAAATTTGTCTTGCATGGGCCATGGAGTTAATGAGTATTCTTTGTATAAGTTGGTTTTGTATCAGTTATTTGATTCTTGATTAATAGTATTTAGAACATGTAAATGATATCATGTCTATTTTGGGAAAAAAGTAAACTATTTGTGCATCTTTGCTCTTGCTGGTTTTAGAACTTGTTTAACTATTACCATTTTCTGTTATTTATTGTGTATTTAGAATATGTTTTCTTCTTAAGTTGATTGTGTAATTGTTGTTTTATTTCCTTGTGAATTGTGATGCATCATCATTCTATTTGCGACATGATTTAATTTTTGTTGGTGGTATGTTGTACCTTTCTTGATGTGGGATTGTTTAGCTGGAGTTTGAACCCATGAGAGCTTTCTTGCGATTTTGAGTTGCATTTTTACCTTTTGAATTGAGCAGTGTGATACCATTCTGAGAAAACAATTTTTTATTTGTGGTTTTCAGCCCCATTGTTCACTGTTTATTATTTATATGACTTGTTTTGTAATCAATCTAGTTTCCTTCCCAGTGACTGATGTGCTGCTACAACACCTGTTCTTGCATATTTTTTTTGTCTTTTAATGTTGATCATCTTTTGCATGTTTCAGGTATGATCCTTCAACTGGAATTTATGGTATGGACTTCTTTGTTGTTCTTGAGCGTCCTGGTTACCGTGTGGGCCGTCGCCGTAGGTGCAAATCTCGTGTTGGAATTCAGCATCGTGTCACAAAGGAGGACGCAATGAAGTGGTTCCAGGTCAAATATGAAGGTGTAATCCTCAACAAGTCCCAGAATATTGGTGCTTGAGTTACCAATAAGATTTTGCATTTATAGGTTGATGCTTGCAGACACTGGCAATTTCTTAGGTTTTGGCAAACCTGGTTTTAAATGTTTTTGGTAGTCCAAGTTATCTTGTTATATCTCTATTTTTAATTTTGCTTTGGTTTAGGTGCACTAAATGATCTCAGTTACTATGTATGAATGAGCATTGATTTTTCTCCACTTTGTATGCATGTTTCTCCTTTAATATATCATTCAGGGTTGTGGTCGGCACTGGAGACCATTTTTTTTTTTTTTTTTTTCTGAAATCGTTGAAAATCCACCGTCAAACCACTCATTTCGAGCTTAAGCGAGTATGTAAAATCTCTGGCTGTCCAGGCTCTTACAAAAAAAGTATTTCTCGGATTCGAATTTAGGACTTTAATGTGAGATCCTGAGTTCTATACCACGATCGTGGAGACGGCTAGACATCCATAGCTTGAAATGTAAAACCAAGCTTCACTCTGTGATCTACCCGCGGAGATCATCTCTTTTGGAACAAAAGGATATCCTCTCGTTTGGTGATTAACCGAAACCATAGAACGTTTGGCTTTTCGTGAATAAAATGCATGTTCCTAAATTAACGATTAATATAGACCAAGGAGCACTTTGAACTGTGTAGTCTGGGTCAAGCTTCGAAATTAGAACAGAGTGATGTTGGCGATGCCATTCATTTATGTTTCTGACTTCAAATTCCATTTGTTAACATTGAGCATAAGAAAACACACTGACAAACCTCTAACCAATGTCTCAAAATCTGTAAGATTTGAACAAAATATCAATGAATACTAGGGACAACTCTCCATCTTGTCCGAAAAAATGATAAGTAGACTAAAACATATGCAAAAAAAAAAGACTGACCACGACGTTTTACGAATGATTTTGTCTTTTGTTAATCCTTATTTAGTCTATATATCATTACTCCATTAATTTACCTTCTCCAGCTGGGAAAAGAAGTGAGAATGAAGGACATGCTTAAAAAAGAAGTGGATGTTTTGTGATCAATGAGGAATGAGCACATGTATCTAGACTCCAGAATGGAATGCATCAAATTACTTTCACCAGAAATATAGTTTTTAGCAGTATGCCAACGTATTTCAAAACAATAACCAAACATAGTCATGAGTGTAATTTTACAAATCCTTAGCATGGTCACTTGAGTGTAGCTTTCATCTACACAATTATCAATATCCCCCACTACAAATATTTTATTTTACTTTTTTTTTTTTTTGAAATGTTGAAAATTCCATCGTCAAACCACCAGGTCCGGGATTAAGCAGAGCAGGTGAAACACCCGATTGTCTCAGGCTCTTACAAAAAATGCACTCCCAGACTCGAACCCAATATCTGACAATCAAATCCTAAGCCATTTACCACCAAGCCACATCCCTTGAGGCAAATATTTTCTTTACACCAATTCACAGTTGCCAAATGCAAGTTGCAAGATCAAATCTTTATTCAAAATTTTGTACCTTCCTTTTTCTACATGCTTGTCTTCATAGCAAGAGCTATAACTCCAAAAGTTAAAAGCTTAAAATGAAGCAAAAGCAGATGAACAACCTAATGGAAATTTAACCAAAAAAAATAACAAAATGGAGCAATATTCTAACTAAATGGCTATCCATTGACATAAATTCTATCGAACGACCGGAAGAAGAAACATTCCATTTCTCAAAGGCAAAACTACAATAAAAGACTAATAAAAGATGGTGTCTCCTAAAAGACCATTAGCCTCCTTGATTTCATCAAGTGATACCTAAAGAAAAGATTTCCAAAACAAACCAATAAATAAATATCCGGAACCAAACAAAAAACAAAAAGCACATTTCAAATATAGCATTAAAGCAATGGCAACGTCATTTTATCAAAAGTTCTTTAAAACAACATATTAATAATCGTATCCAGTCAATAAGATTACCCTTATAAACAACGTCAGAGAGGGGGAACATAACAGTACATCACAATTAAGTATATATATATATTTCAATTCAAGAGAACATACGCTTACAAAATATTAAGTGAAAATTTGATTTTGTCCTACATTATGACCCTATGCGGAATAAACCACAATAAATTAATACAAGTCCTAATTATTATTACTATGATTTAATAAGATTATCAACCACCCTTAAGTCTAACAATTATGAATAATGCAAATAAACAAAAGGAGAAAACAAATCAACACAGGTAATTTTGTTAACGAAATGGAAATCTCGTGCGAGTAAAAAATCACTTTGGGTATCTAGGCTACCAGCCAAAATCCAATATAATGAGAAAACTTACAGTGATGGTATAAGACCTATGGAAGCAACTCTGCTGACTCTAATTGTTGGACAATTATGACTCATAGCGTCACTATTTGTAAAAGACATTGTGGTTTTTTGTACAAATTAACTATGTGACAATGGAAATTGTTATTTTATCATTTTGTAATTAGATTACTTGAATATATAAATTATAAAAATCCTTATGATTAGTTCCGGATTATAAGATATGAGACAATATCAATCCACGAAAGTTTAATCATTAAATATCTCTAGTTGTAGTATTGTCGAGACTGGACATCGATAATGCGGAATAGACTAGTATTGCACTTGTGCGTGTTATGGAAGCGTAACAGCATAGTTCTCATATATTTAAGTATTGGATACTTATACAAGTGTGATAGGAGGTTGTGTTTACCGATGGTACGGGAACAGCTTCGCTCTGGATAGACCCCGCGGAATCTCATTGGTAGTATGACTATGTGTCTATGGGAATAGGTGTATTTGGTATTAACCTGAGACTTGCATCGCTAATACTTGCGACAATCAATACGCTTTGGTTTTGGTCGTCCGGGACATTAACAGGTTCTGTGTACGCCTCTTCTGGGTTTATTGAGAATCGTATTGTATTTGGTGTGATGTCAAGACGGAAGTATCACTTCAGTCATATGGAGATGATGATCACGCAGAGATAGAGAACGGGTTCTCTATTATGTTGCTACTATCGGGATAATATGACAAGGTCATGATTATCCGATTATAAAGACTAGTTGCTTGTGATCCGATATATGCTTCGTACGGGGCAGACACTATTCCAGCCTCAGGTATTGCATGTGACATCAGATACTGGATCGCAATACTACGTATACTACGTCTGTTATAGATTATATATTCCTTAAAGAATATTTCTGGAGAATTGGGTAGGCACGACGTTTTGCTAGAAGCCAATCATGTCTTGTAAATCGGTAAGAACGTGGTACCAGATACGCACGTGTTCGGATAGTCCGACGACCAGATTTACTGCCAACATATCCAGGGATCTCATGGGTCGCTTCCCGAAGATTCACCGATGACGTATGACTCGAACATAATTAATATGGGATTAATTATCAGAGAGAGAAAATTAACCTGAGATTAATTACGGCGAGAATTTATCTGGGATAAAATTCGATAAGAAGAGAGAGAACGATTAATTTGGAATTAATCGATTAAATAATATATTCGATATATTAAATGAAATTAGATTTCATAACGGAATTAGAATTGGATTTTAATTCAGGCGAACGAATTAATTCGCGAGCGACTTTCATAATAATTTTGCGAGGCATTATTATTTAATTAAATTTGAATTAATTAAGTCGCAACGGAAAATTCGTTAATTTGGAATTAAACGAACCCGAGCCCGGAATGTGTTTCCGGGCCCACTCGAATTTTAAATTTCAAAATGGGGCCCACCAACTTACATCAAATGTCTACTTTAGTGATGGAAGTCTTGTCACCTTTTTGTGATTGACATCTAGTCACTTTTTGGTGATGGAAGTGGTTGAATACATTAATTATATTTTTCCCTCCAACACACTTTATCTTTTTGGAAAAGATATACACCATTTTTTAAGTTGAATTTGGTAATTGTTTTAGAAACAAATACAAAAGAAAACAAAAGCTCTATTTACTTTCTCCCTTGGCCGAAACTTCAATGTTCTTCTCATTTGATTTTGTTTCAAAAATCAAACCTTGCTAGCACATCAAAGAGTCTACAAAGGTGATATGGAAACATCCCTTGAGTTTTGAATCTCATTCACCAAGCTTGGAGCTCAACACACAACCATTCAAAGAGGAGCTTGGAGCACTTCAAAGGAGAAAAAGTTTTGTTATCAACACATCCAACGAACCGATCAAAGTGAGTATAATTTCCGCTATATTCCTTTGAGTATTCACACATGTTTATGCTTATTAGATCTTGGGATTGATCTTAGAGACCCAACACCAATACCTCTAGAATGTAATAACTTGAAGAATCCTTGAGCCCGCATCAAACAGCCTTCTTCAGAACCTCTGAAGTCTCTGAGCGGACCAACCATATAAACTCACAACGCCGGAAATCCAACTACCAATCTTCCTCATTGAAAACTCTAACGGCTTAAGAAACTAGGTTAGGGTTGTGTTTCTGTGTTGATGATCGAACACAGAACAATATCACCAAGAAAAAGAAGACAAGGTAAACAAAGAATTCTTCATGGTGAAAATTATTAAGGTAGAAAACTAAGAAGATTTGAGGCTTAGAATAATGTATTTCCAACCCTTGTGAAAGTGGGTCAATGTTTGTTTATATAGGTAGGGCAAATGTATGGGTTTTCTTGTGCAAAACACGTTTAAAACTCGTCCAAAATAACCTACTTAAGCACAGACTTTCAAACGTTACAAGAACGCGTGTCGAACGCTCACTGTTCCGCAAACTTGTTTGAACGCAGTCTCGAACTCACCTCGAACGCAAACACACTGGAAGGTTTCGTTCGAACGGAAAGATGAACTCGCTACGCACGAGAACCTTCTGCCTAGTTTCGTTCGAACCCAAGTAGGAATGTGACATGAACGCCATTCATTTGAACGCATCACTAACGCATATCTGATTTCTTCACGTTTAGTCTGCCAAATACCAGTCCAATTGCTCTGATATCTTCAAGACTCATTACAACACAATTGAACTTGTTCTGTTACAGACATTGCTAACAAATATGGAACTAACAATCTCCCCATTTGTCATTTCGTGACAAAATACTACCTAATACAAAGACTACGATAAAATATCCAAAAAGAAAATAGCCAGCTGCCAACTATCAAGACAATGACTTATTACAATACAACTCAATCTAATACCTAACCAAGTAGTCTTGAAGTTGATGCCACATCAGCCACTAATCTGCTCACCTGAAACATCCACAGACAACAATATACCGTGAAAAACACTGAGAAAATAAAGAGAAGATAAAAATGAAAAAGGCTCATGCATGTAAATGTAGATATCCTACTCCCCTTTAATCTGACTCCCTCTTAAAACAGAGCTCGCAAAAAAAGTGGGATATACTACTCATATTTTTTGTCATGAAATGACAATGGGTAAATTAAAAACACATGTAAGAGAATATACAAACTTTAACTTACTTCCCCTCACTAACAGCCCTACTCAGTTAGCAAAACAACATACAGAAATAAAAACTCGGAAATATACAGCAAAGAAAAATGGTATGCAACGAAAGAAAGCACACACAAACATACAATGAGTTAAAGAAAAATAAATAAAAAACGACTAAAACAACACTTCAAGCAAGTACAATGGTACCCATTCAGTAATCAGTTGTTTATGACAACTGAGTCTAAACCTTCAATTTCACAGCGGGAGCTTGAAGTTGTGAGTGTAAGTTCGGATAATTCCTGGATGAACCAATATATTGCTTACTTATAGAATCAGGACTTCCATATAATAGAAATGAAGCTCGCTCGATACAATAAAAATCCAAAAGATATTGCTTGGTAGATGGGGAATTATATTGAATGTCATATTCCTTGCCACTATTCAAGTGCTTAACTAAACATCAAGCATAAGAAGTGTTATCGAAAATATATGAAGGCCAAGTAGGAAATCATTTTGGAGGGCGAATGTTGCAGCAGAATCCACCAGGATCCACCTCCCCATTGATATTACTACCCTACCATTCAAAACGAGGTAGAGAGTTTTGCAAAGAAGTGCAAGAAGTGTCAAAAACATGCCATTGGGATCCATCTCCTCATAAAAGACTTAGCAATAATAGAAACTCATTGGGCATTCATATAATGGGGGATGGACATAGTTGGCCCACTGTTAGTCTCTATGATGGAGTTAGATTCGTGTTATTGGCAACATATTATTTCACCAAATAAGTAGAAGCATAAGCTTACAAGAGTATTACCAAGAAAGACGTGGTCATGTTTTTGAAGAAACAAATCATCACTAGATTTGGTCTTCCTCAGACTTTGATTATGGACAACGATAAGCCATTTCAGAATGTAGTAGTTGAAGATTTCTGTAGGGAGAATGAGATTCAACAAAGATTTTCATCTTGGAGTTATCCCCAGTCAAACGGCCAAGCGAAAATTACGAATCGAACCATCTTCAACAACTTAAAATTGGACAAGCACTTGGATATACATCATGCCACTGAAATTGTACTTGATACAATGCAAACTCAAATGGACATATATGCATCATCTAGTAAAGATACGAGTTCTTTATATTTATTTAAATATTGTGATGCTAAAAATAGATTTATCTTATTGCTACAGTTTTTGATCCTATATTTAAATTACAATGTTTGAATGGTGGCTTACAAACTTACTATGAATTTTTAGGAATATATGATGAAATTAATGTTAGAAAAATAACACATGGAGTAAAAAATGATTTAATAGATTTATTTAATGATTATGTCAGTAGATACAACTTACTGTCAGTAGGACAATCTAGTAGCGAACCTGTACCGCATTTAAGACTTAGCATAGGTGATCGTTGGTTACTACAACAAAATAGAAAACGGAAGAAAATCACGACTAACAATCCAAAATTAGATAATTATTTATCAACAAATTTCGAATTTTCTGCTAAAAGTTTTGTGGGTAAAATTTTTCAAGTATTTGACTGGTGGAACTGACATCAAAATATATATCATGTTTTATTGATTATTGCTGAAGAAGTGTTGGCAACACTTGTTTCCACTCTTGCGGTTGAACAAGTCTTTAGTTTATGAGGTAATATTTTGGAAGCAAGACGATCTTCATTACATCCAAACACATTAGAAGTAACAACATGTGTCGATGATTGGACCCGAGCTGATATGAGGCAACAAGAAGATGTCCCCAATGATTTTGAAGACTTGTTCAACAATGCATCTGCAAGTACAAGCGGAACATGAGCTGAATGATCAACAACAGGAACAGATAATGATGATGAGTAAATAATTGTAATGAGGTTAACTATCTAAGAATATAATGGAACTACGTGAGTTTTGATTCCTATCACCCAAAGAGAATACGTAGGCAGCTTAAGTTTTTATAAATGTAACTTCAAGTTCTTTATTTATTTTTAATTTAATGTAATAAAATTCATATTATTAATTTTTTATTATATTTATTTGGTAATAATATCACATTAGTAATTTATTTAATAGATTTTCATGTTTTTTAAATTAATTTAAAAAAATATATATATATAAATGAAATCGGACCGTCCGATCCGATTCCAATTTACGGTTCCACAAGTGTGGAACTATAAACCGTTCGGTTTGGTTCCGGTTCGAAACCGAACTGAATTGAACCGGTGGCCGCCTAGCCTACAAATGAACATATGTTTTGAAGAGTTCCCTTTTCTTGACAATTAAAAAATCATCATTGAGTATATCATGGGTGGGTAGAAAATTTTGATTTGGATTTGATTCGGTCTGACTAAATCAAAAATCCAACCTCAAATTAAATAAGAGTTAAAATATATGTAATTATTTGCATATTTTATAATGTTTTTGAATGATTTGATAATTTAAATTATTTGAAATATAATACAATTAGAAGGCTTATTTCTCGGGAAAAACTGTATAATTCGGTTTAGTTCGATAAAAATCGAATCGAAAAATAACAACCCTAATGCTAACCTATTCTAAAAAATTGAGAGCAATTTGTAAGTTCAAACAGTTCATTTAACTATGCTCTTTACAAAGCCATGAACATTTGAGAAAAGAAACTGCCTTGATTTGGGATAATTCTTTACATTACATATACATTCTTCCAAAAAAAAAAAAAAAAAACCCCACAAAAATTGCTCCATAATCATAACAAAACAAGCTGACTGCTGACTCAAAACAGAATCAAAAAGTGCATCCAAGAAATAGAAGGGAAAAAAAATTAAAGCAAATATTTGTTATCTAACAGTTGATGCAACAGTATGGGCCCAAAACCTGAGATGATCTTTCATGTTGAGTTCATTTCCCAGCTGAGATGGAATCCTCAAATTCATCAATGAATTTTCAACCTTTCTTTGATCCAAAACATCCCATGCTTCTGACAAATAAGGCCTTGACACAATAGCCTTATTATTATTATTATTAACAAATGCTTCTTCAGTAGTACTGTTTCCTTTCAATCTTTGCAAGCCAGGAATTATAGACACCAAGCTTGAATCTTTATCTTCCTCAGAAAACACAAACCCTAAATCCATAAACCCTTTTAGCTCCTCAAACTCAAGGTCTGACAAACTCTTACTACTCTCTGACAAACTCTTACTACTCTTCTTCGGCTTCAAAATCATACCCATTTCTAATTTATTTTCTTGTTGCTGATGATGATCAACAGTTTCACTTGCAAACACATTAGTAATAATTTCTTTGCCAGAGAGTATTGTTTGAAGCTTTGGTGTTAAAGAAAAACTTGTAGTACAGCTTTTGCAACTCATCATCATCATCATCATCAAAGCATGGTCACTTAGTGACCTTACATGGAGACTTGAGGAGCTTGAAACCTTTGGTTCTTGAACTTCTTTCTTAATTTCAACAACTGGGTTTGTTTTATGGGGTAATGAAGCTGGCTTCTTGGTGAAAATTTCATGCTCGAACCAGTATGAATCTAAAAGCTCAAAGATTTCTTCTGCTTCCATTTGTAAATATCTAGAGCCTTGAAAAGATATGATGATGATCAAAATGAAACTTTTATATATAGCTATTAGCTCAATTTAGTTTTTTTTTTTTTGTGTGTGTATATAAAAAACCAACCTAATTAAGTGATGAGACAAATAGTGCACAAAATCAAACAATTATGGAAATGGAACACCAAATATACTCAGTTAGTTCTTACCCACCACCATTAACTCTTTCCTTTTTTTTTCCTTTTTTTTTTTTTTTTAATATTCCTAAACTATTCTTTTCGGGTTCTATTGAAAATCAGATGGGTTACATTTTCGATTCCCTTACTCCTATTTTTAATACCTCATAGTCTCATACTCTCAAATAAAAGTGTCAGTTTGTACTAACCACCACCATTAACTTTTGTTCAATATATTCATAAAAGAGATTTCAATATTATATTTGCAAGTGGCAATAAATTAATGCCCATGCAAAGCAGGTGATGGATAAGGATGTGTTCTATGTCAATGTGACTTCCAAAACTTATCTCATATTTGTTTTATATGGAGTTGGTTATGAGTGAACAGTATACTGCATTTACTTTTAGAGCAGCTTGTATGAAAATAAAAATACAGTACATGTATTCTGGCATCTGCCAAAGTGTTCCACTAGATTGTATTGTCTGACATTATCCATTTATCCTCAATTTAGGAGTTTTGGTTACTGTGAAGTGGGGTGGACAAAAAAATCAAAACCAAATTAAATTGGAGTACTTAGATTCGGTTCGATTCATCAATTATAATTCAGTTGTGTATTGAAGGAAATCGATCGATTTGAATTAATTGGATTCACGATTCAAATCAAATCGATTAAACCGATCGGTTTTGTTACTAAGCAGCTTTAAAATATGAAATGTCTTGAGTTTCTTAACTTTCTTTATTGGAGTTTATGGGGTCACTCATATCCTTTTAGACCTCACTCATAAAATGCCAAAAATTGAAAATTGAAAGCATTAGGTTTAGTAAGTTTCATTTATATCTTCTCTCCAAAATTCTTTTGCCGTTCTTCAACCAAATTTCTTTTGCCCATCTCCAACCAAAGTTCTTTTGCCCATCTTTAGCCGCCCAAATCGCTAGTTGCCACCACTCCCCAATCTTCAGTTTTCATTTTTGTTTATGGTTTTGCTGATTTTGTTTCTTTACTTGTATTGTAATAGTATTATTATATTTTTATTGATAGATATGATATTAATATTAGTTGTTAGTTGATATGTAATTAATATTGATAGATATGATATTAATGTTAGTTGTTAGTTGATATGTAATTAATATTGATAGATATGATATTAATGTTAGTTGTTAGTTGATATATAATAATATTAATTTTTTTGTAATGTCTATATAAAGGGAATTTGTAATTCATATTGAAATAAAGAAACTAATATATTTTTCTTCACCTCTCATATTTCGGTTCCTATTTATAACATGGTATCAGACGTCTGAGTTTCGATCTCTGGATATTTCATTGTCTATGTCTCCAAACAGGTCTTATCTACCTTCTAGACACCCTTATTCTTGTGTCCAAACACCCAATTATAATTTCCAAAACCTAGTTCTCACCCTCAAACCCGAGCCACCACAATCATCTCTCGTCGCCACCTCTTCCAGCTGCTTTGGCCATCACTCACGCCACCAACATCATCCCCATCGTCCGGCGACCCATCCAGTAATTTTCCAATGGAAAAATCTGATGTTACCCATTCCTACCAATCTCCAAGGTCCGAACTACCGTCTCTAGGTTCAAGGAATGTGTAGTTTTCTCAAAGGTCGAAAGTTATGGTACTATGTTACTGGCGATGTTAAACCTCCTCAATAGAAACCTGATGAGCCTGATGACAAGTTTGTTGATTTTCTCGAGGATTGGGACAGTAAGAATCACTAGATCCTGACTTGGTTTCGGAATACATCGGTTTCTTCCATTCACCACTAGTTTGGCCGCTATGAAACTGCTAAAGAGGTATGGGGTCTGCTTGCAACGAGGTCCACTACTTCTGCTCTCTCTAACCAGTATCAGTTATGGGAAGAGTTACATAACTAGAAACAAGAGCGCGATCACTCTATTACTAGTTTCTTGGCTACAATGGAATTTGTTTGGGACCAACTTGCTCTCTCCGAACCATCGATGGGTTGTGCTGTTGATGCAGCTAAATATTGTTGGGATATATGACCTAGAGCTTCATGTATTGTAAACGAAATTGTTCATTAAAATAAAATATGCATTATTCATTTATCAGAATGTTTGATTTAAATCACATATTATAAATTATCATGTTTACCATATATTACTCATGTCCATTCAAATTTAGTATATAAGTGTCATACATAAGAGAATTTAAGTCTGAAATTAGTAATTTAAAATATTCTATAGAGAGCAAGCAAAGTAGATACTTTGTTTGTGGTTTATCTATAGTTGCGGTCAACTCTATAATTATATGACGACATTGATCTAAGATCGTTCATGTGGTGACATGAGAATGAAGGTAACATGTTGTTAGGGTTTTATAAGGAATTACGGGTTGGCGCAGCGGAGCGCGGAAAACTTATTTTTTCGATTTCAAACATTTTTCTTGGAACAATTAAATAAACTTATTTATTTAATTAATCAATACTTAAAATCTGAAATTTTAACCCAAGAAATCATATTTAGTATAATTACCAAATTACCCCAAAGTTTTGCAAATTAATTATTTTGGTCTTTAAAATGTCAAATACATATTAATTGATTCCAAATCAATCCCAAAATAACTTATACATGTCAAATACATGAAATTATAATTTGCAACTCAAATCCCAAACTTTTCCAGAAATACTGAAACTGCCCAGAATTTTCCATAATTACCGAAACTGCCCAGTTTTTTAATTAATTACAATTTGGCCCAATTTGTTCAAAACACATCAAGATCAAATCCAATCAATCCCAAATTTGACATACATCAAATATACATCAAATTATATCATATATATGAAAAGCCCCAAAAATGGAATGAGTTAAGTGTTGGAGTTGGTGCTCGACGCGCCAAATTTTATTGTATTTATTGTAAATACGATGTACATTTTGTTTTATTATGAATAAAATTGAGTAATTTTCATCAATATAATTTTATATGGTAAATGCGTAAATGACCTTAGAATTAATAGTTGTGATATAATTACAAAAGCACCGCAATCGTTACTGAGAAATATCACAATATAATTCATTCTTAAATTGTTCCTGGCCAAGGTTTACATACTTGGTCGGTTAGTAAACCCGTGAGACCGGTACGTGTCGTATATTAGAATTGTTCTAATGGTTTGTCTCAGTAAACCATGAGTCTTGGGAGACTCATATAGACACGTAGGTATTTATTGGATAAATACTGAACGACTCATTTAAAGATTCCTGATAGATGATACACCAACGTCAATAGGAATCTTTACGAGTCGAATAGCATATTAGCTCCTTTGACTTGAGATACCACTGTGGATATGTGAGATATCCTCCGTACTTTGATGACAGTCACGTCAACGATCTTTTAAGATCAGACCTCCGCCTGTTTGTTGGGTATGGACTGATAATCACGATATCCTGTGATGTATCCAGAGAGGATTTGTCAGTCTTGTGTACGGGATTTAGGTGTCCAATTTGTGATTCTTTGAAATCCTTGGCCGAGGTATTATTCGGAAACGAGTTCTGAATATTTGTTAAGAATCATAATTATGTCGCGACACATGAATTGTTCATAGCGGAGATTTGACGTTTAATCTATATCTCCGGAATAATTCGGATAACCTATGACAGAGGGATTATATATGCGATGACTTTGACTTGGATGGTTCAACTCGATTATATGTGGTCCTCGTAATTTATGAGTGGATGAATTACGGACATGGAAATGGTTTCCGTGACAGATAAACTTGGACCTAGAGAGTCCCACAATATAAAGTGTACTCGTTGAGCACTTGGGCAATTAATTATGGATAATTCGGATTATTCATAATATACACATGCGTATTAAATAATGTGTATTTGTATGCGATACATAATTTAGATTAGATACACATTATTACCCTATTGGAATTTGACACTTGTAATGTTATTATTAATTAGTTAATTGTTAATTAATTATTAATAATATTTTAATGGAAGAATATTCTTGGAATATTTTTCCATGTGTTATTTTTGTCATTTTGTTAATTGGTTAAATGAATTAATTAAATTGTTAATTAATTTATTTTATTGAAGAATATTACTTGAATATTCTTTTATTTGGCAAAATTTTATTTGTCAAACCATGTGTATTTGACACATGGATTTGTATTTAACAAAATCAAAAATAAATATGGCTTATTGGATAAGTATGCATGGTGTCAAATTTTTAGCCAAGAAAATTGATAAGTTTGTTATCAAAATTATCATATTCACGGCAATTTGAGGGTTTGGTATATAAAATGAATTTGTTCATTTTGTTTAGTTTGATCACTCTCTCATGTGTTGAGAACAAATAAAGAAAAGGGGATTAGGGTTCTTGGAAATCAATTTACATCAAGACAAAGAAAATTGGAGGAATTGGAAATTGCAATTAAGGTAATTTATAATTTCCAATTTATATTTTCTTAATTTTGTTTCTTAAAGCATGAAAATATATATGAGATATGTATTTTGTATGTTTTAAAAAATATGTATCTTGGATATATGTTTGGAACAAAAAACTTGATGTCAATTGATTAATTAATCTTAATAGTTTCTTTATTATAGCATGTGTAATTTGATTAATTAGTGAATTAATCTCTAAAATTGAAATTGTCATTCTAGAGTGATTTTTCCATTCCATGGTTGCCTAGAATTGTTCTTGAAACTTTATAATGTGGTGATTTAATTTGGTGTAAATTAATTGGATTAATTTTGTGAATAAATTGAATTATGGCATGAAAATTGGGTAAAAATATTTCTGGATCAGATCTGGTTTCATGGCTTAAAAACAGAATATTTTTCATGAAAAAATATGATGTTTGGATGATATTGGATGTGTATTGGGTGGTGGATAAATTCCGGAAATTGTTCCGGGGCGAAAATGCGAGAAAACGGTGAAATCACGTCGAAATGGGATCACCGTGTGACGGCTGTGAAATCTGCGAATTGGGCACTGTTTGGGCTGCCCGAGGTCTGCCCAAGTGAGCGGGTTGGCCCGGCTCGGCCGTTGGTCAACTGGTTTGACCGTTTGCCCATTACGCGTATTATTTGTCGAAAATCATTTTTGTAAAATAATTCGACGTGTCACGAAATATATTATGTTATTAAATGTTAATAAATAATATATTTAGACATATTTGAGTGAATTAAAAATATTTGATATTAATTAATTTGCTCGGAAAATTTTAAAATGTTTAAAAACCATTTTCGCCTTCCGCCGCACCCTTCCGCTGCGTACACCCCAACATTAAGAACCTAATTTCATAAATTAGTCCAATTACACAATCAACATTAAATTGAATTAATTCAACAATTTAATCATTCAATTACCACACCAATCAAGTCTCACCATCATGAAATTAATCAAGAACAATTGTAGGTTAATTATGAATGGCTAATCAACTCTAGAGTGACAACTTTAATTTCTAATTAATTTATTAAGCTTAATTACACTAATAAGCAAATAAATTAATCATACATGCATAACATCTTAGAACAAGTTTCCAACAAATTTAATTACAAACTTAAGAGTAGAGAGATCAATCTTAGCAACACAATTGAAGATAAGAATAATAGAAACAATTTTCATCTTGAAGAAAATTGAAGAATACTTATAAAATTTCCAAAATTAAGCTTTCTCCTTTTTGATTTTTCTTCAAATCCTCTCAACTTACTTTGTAATATTTTTGTTAAACTTGTGTGTGTGTGAAAAATGAAACAAAACCATTTTGTTACCCAATTCCCACCATGGCCGAATTTTTGGCTTCCAAAAATTAAATAACAATTATTTATTTTTGTTCAAATATCATTGGCACACATTTTACAAAATTAAAGTTAACACTTTAACTTTAATAAAGCAAACAAAATGTGTTCCAATGGTTTCATGCCATTTTCTAACTCTAATAAAGCATAATCATGTCATAAGATATTTGTTAATTTAATTATATTAATCATATAATATTTATATAATTAAATAATTAAATACAAATATCTTAAATGTATGTATTATATTTACATTAAATATCTCAAATACATATATTAATGATCTATGTCAAATATCACAAATTGATATTTTATTAATGTGTATTTAATAAAATCAAGTATTAAATATAAATACACATTAATTTGGAAATGACCGTTAGGTCCCGATTGCATGTATTTTTCGTTTTACCGTTAAACAAGTTATAAATAATCAGTATTATTCATAACAGTTGCCATAGTGCTATACGAGTATATTTCATTAGTGAGACTCTCTAGATTCAGGCATATTCGTCACGAAATCAAATTTTGTGTCCATAATTCACCCACCCGTAAATTATGACGAACACAGATAAACTCGCTGAATCATACAGGTCGAGGTCACTGTATACGTATAATCCCTCCGTCACAGGTATCCAGATTAATCCAGAGATATAGATGCAAACGTCAAATCTCTATAGATATAATCACGTCGACGTTTCTATTAGCAATCTCTCAAAAATTACTTAGAACTAATTTCTACAGTGTACCACGGGCCCATGGATTTAACAGATTGCTAATTCCATATTGAATATCTATGAGCTGACGGATCCTATCTTGATACACACAAGATATCATGAGCATCAGTCCACACCCAACGAACATGCGGAGGTCTAATCTTAATAGATCGATGACGTGACTGTCATCTAAGTGTGGAGGATAACTCATATATCCACAGTGGTATCTCAAGTCAAAGAATCACTATGCTCACTCAACCCGAGAAGATTTTTATTGACGTTGTTGTACCATTCATTAAGAATCTTCGGTGAGTCAATATTTATCCGCTATAAATACCTACACATCTATACGAGTCTTCAAGACTCACGGTTCACTGAGAAACCATCGGAATCCAAGATTCCAATATACGACATGTATCAGTCTCAACAGGTTTACTTTACTGACCAAGTAGTGTAAACCTTGACCGGGAACTTTCTAAGAATAACAACGTCATAATACAACTTAATGTCAGTTGCGACGC
The DNA here is from genome assembly GCA_019454045.1 of Zanthoxylum bungeanum. NCBI lineage: Eukaryota > Viridiplantae > Streptophyta > Magnoliopsida > Sapindales > Rutaceae > Zanthoxylum > Zanthoxylum bungeanum. Next base: position 23,733 of record SKCR01036042.1, read on the forward strand.
TTTTGCAACAATATCATAACTAATCATTCTAAGGTCGGTTACGTCTTTACCATATTAAAGAAGAAGTTATATAAAAGAAACTGTTCATTTTATTCATAATAAAATGTTACATAAGTATTTACAAGGAATACATAATAAAATTGGCGCTCAAAGCACCAACCCTAACACTTGTGTGATATGATCATATAAGACTGGACACAAATAGAAATGAGATTCTTATAATTTCCGTTAAATAAAGAAATTCATTTTAATCTACTAGATGGTCATATATGGATTAATTTGAATCCTGAGTGTACTACGAACTCCTGCATGGCAGACTATGTCCTTTGATTTACAAAGGTGAGGTTGGTGAAGCAGTGTCGGCCAATAGCTACGTATTTTTAGAACTTGGTTTGGTGTGTAGTTGAGAACGTTTACATAGACATGAAGTTCACTCCTTCTTGCGAGAAGTAGAAGAGTATATTTATTAAGGGTTGATTCCGAACTTGAACGATTAGAGTGCTCAAATCTTTCTATTGCGAATAGAAAGATTAATATTCATAATAGTTATGAATAAATTGTTTATTAGAGAATCAATGGTACTTAAGGTATAAAGAATTAGAGGGGTATAACGCACTTTATGACCCGACTCTAATTATGAGGAACTTGTGAAAGGCCAATCCGTATGCAATGACTATATCGATGGACACCGAAGTTATTTGGCTTATTTTTTCCATCTACGCAACGAGAGTTCAGCTTCGGGTTTTTAATGGAATAACACGAAGCTAATAATTAGGAATATTTAATTAAAGAGTTTAATTAATATACCAGAATTATTAGAGCTCAGAACTGTAGGTCCATTTGGTCCCCCCGTGCTAGCTCGATATACTGTAGCAAATTAAATATAATTAGATTTTCTAATTATATACTCACATATATATTTATATATTATTAATTGGATTAATAATATAATTTGTCACAAATGAAATCTATATAAATATGTTTAATATAATATTTTCGATAATTTTTTATTATGAAATAATCAAGTTATTATAATTATGAGATAATTATATCATCTTTTAGATGATTATATCATTATTATGATAATGATATTTGCATTATCAGAGAGACAACCCATTATGGCTTGCTATAATGTCCAAACATTTTGTCTATTAGGTCATACATAATTACCTAATCTTGGTCCACTTCACATGTTATAGTATGGCCTTACACATTCATTATGTTTGCCATATTATTGATAAGCAATTAGTGGCTTATGGATATAAAAGACATGTGTTTTGTTTTTAATAAAGAGGTGAGAAACCTGGAAAATTGAAGTTGTGAAAGAGAGAACTTTATCATATTCTTCATTATTCTTTTCTTCAAGTTTTAAAAGAAAAGAAAGAAGGTCATTTCTCAAGTGATTAATATTTTCTCTCAAGTGTTGAAAGAAAATAAAAAGAAAAATTTATGACAATTATCTTCTCTAAAAAGTTTAGAGAATAAACTTTGTGAGTGAAGTCCACACTTCGATTTATTGGTAACGAGTCATAGTTCGAAAGATCGAGTGGTAGATCCATAGCAACGGATCTCAAGGAAACACATTCAAAATAGAAGTATATCAAGTCACCAAGGGTTGGTAACATTCGATTTACATAAAAGGATAAAGCATAATCGATTCCGAAGCCTAAGGCATTTTCGCTGCGCATAAGGAAAGCGTTTCCTATAAATATACCGCCCACTATGATAGTATGAGGTTGATTCAGTTTCTTATGGCCCTTAATGATGATTTTGAATCTTGCAGAGCCTCTTTATTACATCAATCTCCTCTGCCTACATTGGAAATTGCTATCTCTCGGTTATTATCTGATGAAACTCACCTCGGCTTACTTAAGTCATCTCGAAATGATACTATGCTTGCCATCGCGGGCAAATATTTCTCAAAAGACAGAAATAAATTATGTCGTATGTGCAACAAATCTGATCATACTCTAAATGAATGAAGTCTTACTGAATGTCACAAATGTAATAAAATAGGCCATATTGTATCTCATTATCCCACTAAGGTGGATTGTCGCTACTGCAAGCTGTCTGGCCATTCATTGAGCAGTGCCCCACCCATCCCCCAAGACCTGGTCAGCTCTCCAAGACAGCAATTCCAATTGCTGCTGCTAGCTGTGAGGTTACTGTCTCTCCTACATCCACTGGTAACTTAGAAACACTCTTTAGATAGATACTCTTCATACCTCCCAGTATTTCTACTGTTTTATCTGCCACTTGAGGTAATTCTCCTTGGTATTTTGATTCTGGTTGCTGCAACCACATGACTTCTCAATCTTCATTATTTTCCTCCATCTATCACACCACAACTGTCTCTCCGATTTTTACTGCAGATGACTCATAAATTTCTGTAAGCCAGTCTGGACAAATATCTACATTTGCCCTTACATTACCTAACATATTTCTTATTCTGAAACTTACTTTCAATCTTATATATGTTGATCAACTATGTGAACTTAGGTTCGAACTAATATTTTCTTCCACTAATTTTCGCGTGCATGATTTGTAGACGGGACATATTCTTGAGACAGGTCAAAGAGTTGGACTTCTATTTGAGCTTACCTACATACATCTTCCTTCCATTCGCGTCTCCCAATTATGTGCGATGTCTACACCATCATTTATTCAATTGTGGCATCTACGTCTTGGTCACGCTTCTTTAAGTAAACTTTGTCATTTGATTTCTAATGGGTCTTTAGGTTCTGTTACCAAACAGTCTTTTTTACATTATGTCTCATGTCAACTTGTTAAACAACCAGCTTTATCTTTTAAAAATAAATAATAATATTTTTTTTACTTCTTTTGACTTAATTCACTTTGATATACGGGGACCTTCTCCTACACCCACTATGGGAGGGTCTAAATAATTTGTCATATTCATTGATGATTATTTTCGGTTTACTTAGATCTTTCTCATGAAACAGCGATCTGAACTACCTCAGATTTTCATTGATTTTGCGTCTATGTTCAAAACACAATTTTCCAAAACCATCAAAATATTACGCACTCATAATGCCAAAGAATATCTCGACTCTACACTTCAAAGGTTTTTGAAAGAACAAAGTACTGTTGGAGATCTCTAAGTCCCGATGATCGAATACAAAACAAGAAATACATGTGAATACATACTAGGGAGTTGCGGAATACTCACATCGATCGGTTGAGCGACGCGTGAGGCAATAAAAATTTCTTTTCTGCCCACTGGTGCATTCGGCAGTGAGCTGCTGTTGGGCTCTCCAAATTCGGCTTTGTGTCTCCTTGAACAAGCTCCAAGCTTTATCAAACGATTCCAAGCTCATGGGTGGACTTCCCTATCACCTTCGCATGTCTCTCGGAGTGCTAGCTCTCTTGATTTTTGCCACAAAAATCAAACACTTTGCTTCCCATTTCCGCTAAAAGCCTAGCTTTATACGTTGTTATGTTGCCATCCATGTATGTCTTCCTTGAAGACTTATATAGTACCAATAGGCACAATGCCTTGTGGTACAACAACTAGTGCCCAAACTTGGTTGATATACATGGAACCATTTCGGATATCATGACACTTTGCCATAATAGGGAGTCGATACCTTGTATCATTTCCTCATACGTAGTCAGTTGGTATACCTCAAAAGATTGACATCTTTTCGAGGTGAGATCAGAAACCCATACCCCAGGTTCTGACTCTCTCTGACATACATGGTTCTTGTGTATTCGAAGATTACTGGTATAGTTTCATCCTTGATGAACTATATAAGTTCCATTAAGGATCTGTGCCTAGAATAGTATTACTCCGATTTTCATTGAGTTTTACTATCCTCCCACTTACCACTGCATATAGGTATTCCTCTTAGGAAAACCGCATGGTGAGCAACAATTAAATTGTTCTCTCGTGAGTTGTATAAGTACTATACTTATGGTATCCCTAGGATAACCTACAATTGGCACTTATCCAATTTGGGTTCTAGTTTGGTATCATCCAAACATATGCCTAGCATACCCAAATTTTCAGAAATGAGAAACCCGGTTTTTCCTGTTCATATCTAATATGAAGTCTGTCAAACAGATTTTATGGAACCTTATTCTAAATAATTTCTGCACTGTTTATGCTTATCCGTTGAAGGAAATGGTAGCTCAGAGCGACTCATGATTAGCCTTATCATGTCCAACAAAATTCGGTTTATCCTGTTCGGACACACCGTCAAATTGACGTGTTCCGGGAAGAGTCCTCATTGAAAGAATACTATACTCTTTCAAGTATTTTATAAAGTTATTGCTTAAGCATTTTCATCATGGTCTAACCGTGATGTCATTAATACTTTAGCCGATCTGTTTGTCTACTTTGTGTCGAAACTTTAAAGTTTCCGATTTGTGTTCTTCAAAAGAAACACATAACCATAACGCGATGCCACATCCGTAAAGGTCACGAAATATTCATATCCACCTCTAGCCTAGCTAGACATGGGCCCACTTGCTTCACTATGAACGAGGGCTAACAGATCGGTGGCATTTCCACTTTTACCAAGTAAAGGTGTTTTAGGCACTTTGCCCAATAAACTAGATTCATAGACTTTATTTGAATAGGATCAAATCAGTCCGAGTACCCAATCTTCAAAAGTGTGGATATACGATTCTTGTTTGATTGTGTCCCCAGACTACAATGCCACAAATAAATTTCTTCTGATCAAATCAGTTCGAGCTATCTGTTTGTCATTACATATGTTTGAGATTTTATTTATATTCAAAATATAAATGATATTATTCACATCTAATGTGTATATCTCAATATCATCTTTATAAAATAAAAACTTTAGTGTTTTAGGATATAAAGGTACATCCGCAACGAATTATACACTGATATAGAGATAATGTTCCTAGTCAAACTAGTTACATTATAACAGTTTCCTAATTTAAGTACATACCCGAGGGTAGTTCCTAAAGTTAGGTATCTACGGTTAAAACAGCGACTTTTGTCCCGTTTCCGATTCGCAGATAAATCTCAACTGAAGTCAGTATCCTGCTCATAGCAGATTCTGAACAACAGTATATATTTATGTATCACACTAAGTATCTAAAATCCAATTTTAATACTAGTAGTGAACATATTTATGACAAACATATTTGAAGTCAAAGCCTTGCCCGTTCTTCAATTCCTTCATGTCTGCTTTGTCCAAACGGCAGTCACGCTTCCACGATCCCGTTTGCCACAATTTAGGCAGACATTTTGGGATATGTCTTTTATCTTCCCAGAAGATTATAATGATTTTACCTTTGTCCTTTTCACAATCCAGAAGCCTTTGGCCAAGCCTCGGGTTTCTAGAATATCGAAGTAAGGTGCGCTTTGCGCTACTTGCCTTATTGCAAACTTTGACTTTATCTCCTTGAGAATAGTCATTAACTCTCCAAGAGTTAAGTATTGCAATTTAGTATTTCTAAGATCTAAAGATAGATCTTTGAAGATCCTTCAATTTCAGTATCATACTTTAAGGATCTAATCCTTAGTTCTGATTAAGAAATTAAGGAGTCTACTGCGACAAGCTTAATGGATTAAGCACTAAAGTTATCATCACATAAATCTTCCAAAGATTATGCTCTACTATTTGCTTAACTCCGGGCTTAGGCTTAATATGTTATTTTATCAAATAAAGTAACTTATTATTTTCCAGGACAATCCTGAAATATTTCCCAATTTTGAAAATTAAACCATTTAAATACATTTTCCCTAGGATTATGTTTTAAATGTCAATCTTTCAATTCTATCTTGATTCCAATAGTCCAACTATTTAATCAATGATTTTGGTACTATTAAATATAATGATTATTATAGTCCAACTATTTTAATCAACTATAATTTATTTAAATCAAATATATTGATTATTATAATCTAATTATATAATCAAATATAAATGAATAGTTTGAATACAGTCCAACTGTTAATTAAAACAACGTTTAAATATTAGTCCAACTAATATTTAATTTATTTGACGAATGATATTTATTTGAGCGGATATGGCAAGTAATTAAACGAATATTGCAAATTCAATTCTTGCCTCCCACTATTTTTCGGCGAGCCTCTAACCCTCTGTCGAGTACTCGGGAATTCCTAGTGGGCTAGGATCCCGTTAAATATCACACAATCTTGACTTTGGCCAACAAATTGTATGATAATTAACTAGGTAGATCTCTAAGATCAATTGGATCCAATCTCATTCCTAGATCCAGTAGGGGGACATCCAAGTCCGAAACATATATCTTATATATGCCAATATATCAAATATATTGCCTAACCTTTTTCCTCTGAATCAACTAAGCCTTGGCTTTGGCACAACAAACTTAGTGATCCCAGTTAAGCGTGACCCATTGACCATGGAAAGCTTCGTAATCAATGTCGATGGACAAGAAGTGGTCTTGACTTTGGCCAACAAACCACAACTTGGACAAGACACCAATATGGAACAAAGCTCTCGTGATTCAAACACATCCTCGACGGACAAAGGCCTTGACTTTGGCCAACAAGCCAATGCCAGTCTTAGATCTTGAGTAAGAATCACTCAATGGAAGGAAAAACGCTTAATATTTGTGAGGGTTTTTCGCGTGCAAATTGGCAACCAATTTTTTATCTTTGTTAAGGTCTCATCATCATACACCCTTAAACATGCATTCTAAACACATAATAAAGCGCATATGATAAAATAATAATGATATGCGGATGGATACTTTACACATTGATCCTAGATCAAATCTCTCACTTTCTCTCTCCCGCTAGCACATGTATTACTTCTACCCGTTACACTACACTTCTAAAGAAACCTCATTTACATTGAGGGGAATAGGTGAGAAGAGAATACAAAGAATAAGGAGGTGAAAAGGCTGGACACGCAGGTCCAATTAATAAATTCCAAATTTATTACAACAATTTCTAAAATTGCCCCACTCATCTAATATCCATTCGATATACATTATTCATGCATCGCAACCATGTATTCACACAAGCATGTTATCAATCAATCTAATCAAATTAATTAATCTGATAATTAGTGATCATCCAATGTTCAAACAACGATTTGATTTTGCTCGAGTCAAACTCGTTTTGCAAATAAGTATTCAAAGTACGAATTCTCGAATTAAATTAAACTACATAATTAAATCCAATTCAATTTGTATTTAATTCTAATTCACTATTTAATTCCAAATTAAATATTACACTTTATTAATAAACCTTTACGACTTAAATTCCAAATTTAATCGTTACGGGTCTCAAAGCCCGATTAACGTCCAACGTCAATTTAATTAAAGTCCAATGGGCTTTTAATTAATTTCTTAAGGCGTGGACTTTTGGTCAACTCGGGTCAAACCCAATAACCAAAGTCCAATCAAGGAATTACCTCATAAGCCTAGAAATCAATTTAGGCCCGTTAGGCCCAATTAAACTTTAAAGGTCCATTAGTCGCATTTGGTCCATTAGAAGCGGTTTTGGGCCCAATTGGATCCAACCAATTTAGCCTAAACCTAACTTGGTACAACCAAGCCCAATAAGCCCAATAACAACATTACAAGCCCAATTTTACAAAATAGGCCCAATTCAATTAAATTCCAAATTCCCAATTTAATTACCAAAGTGTATATCATTATTAATCACCCAAATCAATATTTTCAAAACATCAAATTAGCCTAATTAATCATGCTTATCATCATTGAATCATATCCAACACAATTTAACAAAAATCAAACCCATTCATGCTTCTTCAAGTCTCGGCAATAAGGGGATTTTTATGTCCAATTCAAATTCAATCCAATCAAATCCAAATTAACATTAAATCATCATTCCCAATTGTATCCAACTCATCCAATGAATCAA
>SKCR01036043.1:0-32360 GCA_019454045.1 Zanthoxylum bungeanum
AGCACGTAGCAAAAACAGTTGACCCTCTTTCCCGCGGAGCCACGGCTGTAGTTAATGATTTGATCAATCGTCACTTGCAGAACAAACCCAACGATTCGAACTTTTTACGAGATCAGATCAAATCAAATCAAATCGTCAAAATGATCAGATCAACCCTAATTCTTCTTTTAATCATCGGGATTTTATCCTCTACTTCGCAATCACTACGCTTCGAGATACAATCGGGCCACACTAAATGCATCGCCGAAGACATCAAGAGCAACTCCATGACCGTCGGAAAGTACAACGTCGTTAACCCTAACGACGGCCAACCGTTGCCAGAATCACATAAAATCACCGTTAGGGTAACAACAATTTTTTTTTTTTAATATTTAGTATTAGAAATTTTGACTTTTTATGATTAATTTTGTTGAATTATTATGTAAATACTAAATAATGATTTTTTTTAATATGTGTTGGTGTGATAGGTGACGTCGGCTTATGGTAATAGTTATCATCAGGCGGACCGAGTTGACTCGGGCCAGTTTGCTTTTACGGCGGCTGAGGCTGGAGATTATATGGCTTGTTTTTGGGCAGTTGATCATAATCCGCAAGCAACGTTGACGATTGATTTTGATTGGAGGACTGGTGTGCAAGCTAAGGACTGGTCTAATGTGGCAAAGAAAGGTTCTGTTGATGTAAGTTCAATTTTGAAACTTTTCTTGTGATTTCTGTCCCGAATTTATTTATTTATTTAAATGTGGGTTATTTGAATTTAGTGGTAGAATTTTGTAGTTCTCTTTTGAAGAGGAATTAGAATTGTGATTATGGATTGTGATCGTACGAGGTTCTTTTTGGGAGGAAAAAATGAGTGATTTTTTTAGACGGCTTTCTGAAAGTCGTCTTTCCTTTTTGGCAAAATGGGGATCGAAAACTGGATTTGAATGCATTTTAGATATCATTTGTCATGCTGGTCGCCTCATCAAGTTCGCCTTTGCCATGAATTGCATATAGAGAAGCTGATAGATAATTTGGTTTGAGAAGGTTCAGAGGTGCAATAGGCGTGTAACCTTTGTTGGTAGTTGCAAAAAGTGAGAGGAATGACAGCTTTTGTTGTCATCTGTATGTTTGGTGATCAAGGCGGTGTAAATTAGGGTGTACTTGTTGGAGTTGGTGCTCGACGCACCAGTTTTTGTAGTATTTATTATAAATACTTGAACATTTGTATATTTTATTATGAATAAAATATCTTGATTTCATCAATATACTCTTTTATTTATGATAAAGGTGTAAATGGCCATAGAATGGGAGGTTATGATGTTGTGAACGCCGCAATGGACACTGAGAAGCATCATAACGTAAATCATTCTTAAATTGTTCCTGGTCGAGGTTTACATTCTCGGTCAGTTAGTAAACCCGGGAGATTGGTACATGTCAACTAGAAGAGTTCCAATGGTTTATCTCAGTAAACCGTCAATCTATGGAGACTGGTATATACATGTAGGTATTCATTGTGATGAATACTGAACGACTCACCAAAAATTCCTAATAGAGAGTACACTTACATTTTAGCAATCTTCTCGAATCGAGTAGAATAGTAGTCATTCAACTTGAGATACGAGTGTGGATGTGTGAGCTATCATCCACACTTTTATGGCAGTCCGTCAACGATCTTTTGAGATCAAACCTCCGCCTGTCTGTTGGATGTGGACTGATGCTCTCAATATCTTGTGATGTATCCAGAGAAGATCTGGTAGTCTCGTCTCGTGTACGGGATTTTGGCATCCACTTTCCGAGTATGTGTTTAGAGAATCACGATTTTATGTTGCGACATGTGGAATTGTACACTACGGAGATTTGACATATTTTCTATATCCCCGGTACAATTCGAATGGCCTATGACAGAGGGACTACGTGTGTGGTGATCTCGACTTGTATGGTTCATCGTGGTTATTTGTGGTCCTCGTAATTTGTGAGTAGGCGAATTACGGACATGGAAATGATTTACGTGACAGATATACCTGAACCTAGAGTATCACAATATAAAGTGTACTCGTTGAGCACTTGGGTAATGAATTATGAATAATACAGATTATTCATAATTTGACACATGCGCTAAAATAATATATATATGTATATAATACACTATTTAATTGGATACATATTATGGGTAATTAGAGGCTGACACGTATCATGTGAAGCTTAATTAAATTAATTAATTGTTAATCAATTAATTATGGCTTTTTAGAAATGAAATATGCTTGGAAGCTTTTTCCAAGCCATGATTATTTTATCAATATTAAATTAAATTATTTAATTAAATATTTTTGACAAATATAAAATTGCTTTATATTTTGCAATCATTATGTTTCCATTTCTAATCATGATTTTTACTTTACTTATTAGATAAGCGTTTTTTCTTATAAGTTTTGGTTAACTTATTTGATAAGTTTAACTAAAATTATTACAACAAAATCATGACATTTTTGGTGAACAAAATTTTCTCCTCTTGCTGCCTTATTTCGACCACTGCTATAAATTGGAGATTTGTCTTCAAGTTATAGCTAATGCTCTCATGTGTTGAGAACAAAAAATGTCCCCAAGGGGGTGGTGTAGGGTTCAGGATCTCACATTGAGGTCCTGGGTTCGAATCCAGAGAGTGCGTTTCTTGTAAGAGTCTGGGACATCCGGGGGCTTTACCTGGTCCGCTTAAGTCCGGAAGATGTGGTTTGGCGGCGGGGTTTCCAACGAAGTGTTGAGAACAAAATATTAGGGTGAGCTTTTCATAAATTAAACACTAAGGAAAGAATCATTTGGATTTGGAAGCACAAGACATCTAGCTTAAATTCGGATTTTGTTTCGAGCTTGAAAAATTATTATGCATGTTTCCAAATGTTTAGTATTTATATATATATTGGAAATCTCGATGACCCCTAATATTTAGCATGTGTATATTTTTGAATTAATTAGTGTAATTACTTTCAAAAATTAAAATTGCCATTATAAAGTGTTATGACCACTCTCATGATGCCTAGAATTGTTGTAGGGTGTTTCATGTGTAGGACTTGAATAGTGTATGTAAATTAATGTGATTAATCTACTTGTAATTAGATTTTACATGAAAATATTGAATTAATTTATTCTGTTTTGGATCAAAATTGAAATTAATTCTTTTTAGTCAAATATATGATGTTTGGATGTTTATGGGTGTTAAAATAATTTATGGAAATTGTTTTGGGGTGAAGATATGCGAAATCGGCGAAAAACGGCAAAACCGGGTCATGTACAACAGAACAACAAACTACTTGTTTAGTTATAAAAATGGGTTGATTGGTCACTATTCACGTGACAATATCAGCCCAGCATGGGTTTTGGCTGACCGATTTTATCGGTAACCCGATTTGTGTAGTTTTGGACCAAATTGCGACTTAAGGGCATAATCATAATTGTACATAATTATGTGACTGGTCAGCAACTGCTACAATGACTGTATCACTGTAGCAATGGGCTGATCCGGTTCCACAACTGAACCGACCAATCAACCTATTTTTATAGCTGAACAGCAAGCAGTTTGCTGTTCTGTTGTACATTACCCGGTTTTGTTGTTTTTCGCTAATTTCACGTATTTTCGCCCCAAAATAATTCCATAAATTAATTTTAACACGTAATAACATCCAAACACTTTCAAACATCACATATTTGACATACAATGAATTAATTTCAGTTCTGGTTCAAAATAAAATAAATTAATTCGATATTTTCATGTAAAATCCAATTATAAGTAGATTAATCATATTAATTTACATACATTAATTAAGTCCCACACATGAAGCACCCTACAACAATTCTAGGAATCATGAGAGTGGTCATAACACTCTAAAATGACAATTTTAATTTTTTGAACTTAATTACCTTAACGAAATTAAGATAGATGCCAGGTGCTTCCAAATCCAAATACTTTTTCCTTAGTATTTAATTTATGGAAAGCCCACCCTAATATTTTGTTCTAAACACATGAGAGCATTAGCCATAAATTGAAAACAACTCTCCAATTTATAGCAATGTGGCCGAATAAGGTAGCAAGAGATGACAAATTTTTGTTCACCAAAAATGTCATGATTTTGTTCTAATAATTTTAGGTAAACTTATCAACTAAGTTAACCGAATCTTATAAGGAAAAACAATGTTAATCTAATAAGTGAAGTAAAAATCATGACTAGAAATGGAAACATAATGATTACATTTCTACCCATGATTAATTCATTTTATGTCAAATATGTGGTGATTGAATATGTTTATGGGTGTTAAATAATTTATGAAAATTATTTTGGGGCGAAATCGGTGAAAACTGGGTAATGTACAATAGAACAGCAAAATGCTTGCTGTTCAGCTATAAAAAAGGCTGATTGGTCACTGTTCATGTGACAAGATCAGCCCAGCTTGGGTTTTGGCTGACCGGTAACCCGATTTGTGTAGTTTTTTTTACCAAAATGCAACTTAAGGACAACCATAATTTTGCATAACTATGTGACTGATCAGCATCTGCTACAGTGACTGTAACACTGTAGCAATGGGCTGATCTGATTCCACGGCTGAACTGATTCACTGGTTCTCCCGGTAGCTCGGTTTGTTAAACTATTAAATCGGTTGACATGTAACCGTGGAAAATATTTCCGGAAATTTTTTTCCTAAGTCTCTAATGCTTGATCACATGTGTCAATATTGAATATTAATAAGTGATTTGGGTGATATACGGATGAATTAGAGGTATACGATATCGGCTAATTCATCCGAAATTTTAAAATGTTTAAAATTCAAATTTTCACTCACCGCGCATTCCACTGCAAAAATCCCAACAGTACTTTCATTCCTAATCCAAGACCCAAGTCTACTTTGGAGGATTACTGTTGGTGGTTTTGTTGAAACAATGCCTAGTGTCACGGGCCAACTTTTTTCCTTAACGGAAAAGGGCTCGTGCGGCACTTACACGGTCGCGTCCCGTATAAGTCAGCCATCTCAAAGCCTCTACGCCCAATTTCTCATTGTTGGGGAGGGAACAGACCCGTAATTTTATTGATTTATGAAAGCTCACAAGCTATCTCAATGCTTACTCTAGCGGGCCCGTTCAACACCGGGACCCGGTACTCGAATAGCACAACCGGATATAAAATATGGCATTTTTCCGCCAACTCAATCTCGACAATCCATCATTGTCCCAACGTTGTCTAAGGGCGAGAGGGTTCACGGCTAAAGCCCCAAGACCACCGAAGCCCCCTTGGCCACACCCAAGGTTCACCTAGGCTTCCCCCCCTAAGGAGGTTTTAAAGACATTGCACATGTCTCACCAGTATACACACCTAGCGCTTGAGTTGTCACACCCCCCTCTAAAATCTATCTTAAGAGGAGTTTTCAGGAACTCTTCCGGGCATTCAGTAAGCCACCATATAAGCGACTTTGGGTTAAAATCTCGTCCCTAAACGAGCTCGTCTTGATGGGTTTCCACAACACCCCTACTTTAGCGGAAAAGACCCAAAAGTGGGCTTACTGCCAAAATCTCCCGACAAATCTCGAAATCCAACTCTGGGGCTGAAGTTTTCCCAGTACAAGGGACCATAAGATTCACTTTGGAACTTGGTCCCACTCGATTCGACACCCCGGGTCGTTAGCTCCTTCACAATGCACCAAATTAGGCTAACGACTAGCGGCAAGCTAGCGTATCTCAAAATCTCCCGCCAAACTTCAGAACGGGACCCCACGGGTGAGAACTTCCCAGTACATCTACCCATAAGAGTTACTTAGGGCTTGGAGCAAGCTCAATCCGACATTCCGAAATATAGGCTCCTTCACAACGCTGCATAACTAGGCCAGTTCCTAGCGGCAAGCGAGCACGTTTCTAAATCTCCAGGGAAACTTCCGAATAAGGCTTCACGAATGGAAACTCACCAGTACAAGGGTACATGAAGGGTACATATAACCCTTAACGACCTTAAACCGATGTCCCGAAACATGAGCTCCTTTGTAAAGTGACTGCACGTCCTAGTCTGATCCTAGGACCGTGACACTCTCCCCCACTTCATTCATCGTCGTCCTCGACGATGGCATAACTTGAGGGTTAAGATTGTAACATCCTCCCCCACTTCATCCATTGTCGTCCGCGACGATGGCACGACTTGAGGGTTAGGATTGTAACATCCTCCCCCACTTCATCCATCGTCGTCCTCAACGATGGCAACTCAAGTTGTATCTGTCACGAATCTCTTTCGATCCTGGGACCTGTGTGTTATGGGCTCACAAGGAAGACATTGAAACCACATTCATATGTCAATGAATGGAATCACATGTCTATGTTAGCCACATTATCCAATGCTATATCGAAATGGGCACACAATATCCAAACACAACAACATCATATACGCTTTTCGTACATAAGTCTTGGTTTCTGATATAATGGCTCAACTTCGGCACTAGGCATAGGTTTACCATTTTTGACGAAATCTCCAACTTCTGTAACTTACCACAATATGGGTTTGATATTATCTCCATACATGTTTGGGAACTCTTTTATTCTCGTACATGTTAGGATTATCAATTCCACACATTGTTCACATCTTCTTGGAATCCCCATCGTAACGCACACAGTGAAGACATTGCAATGTCATTTATCTCAACGAATGAAATTACATGTCCACGTTTGTAACATCATGCAACTTTATAAAGAATTGGGCACATAATATCTAAACACAAAACATCATATACACTCCTGTACATGAGTCTTTGTTTTGACATAATGGCTCAACTCTGCCACTAGGCACAAGTTCCCGCACATGGTTGGATTATCAACCCAACACACAATTCGTACAGCTTCTAGGAATCCCCATCATTACCTGTGGAACAACTCCACACACGTGATTGTGTATTAGTTTTCGTGTCCAGTCTCAGTCACAACTCCATACAAACTCTCGTGCATGAGTGTTTCTGATTTCGGTCACTACTTTCTACACGCTCTTGTATGCGAGTTTTCAATTCCGATTCAGTAACTTCTTACAAAAAAGCTCCATACACTTAAACGTGAATGGGTTTTGATAAAAACAAAGGGTTTTTGTTCATTTTGATTATGAATAGATCAGTTGTTCACTTCACCCTGGCCCCCTGCCTACCTGTTATTCAAGGCGCTCGGCGTAGCACATCGGGTTTCCCGAAGATGAACACACACCCGATCCACAATTAGCTTATGGTGGAGCTAATTTCCCACTAGTCCCCTCTTGGACACACGTAGTTGCTCTCATATCACTAGCAACTATCTCATTCTCACACATAAATCTGGGTCACTTGCTCTCTCATGAGCTTCTCAATTGTCTCGATACTCAACTGTCGCAAATAGAATTGTTTCCAACT
Organism: Zanthoxylum bungeanum; assembly: GCA_019454045.1. Classification (NCBI taxonomy): domain Eukaryota; kingdom Viridiplantae; phylum Streptophyta; class Magnoliopsida; order Sapindales; family Rutaceae; genus Zanthoxylum; species Zanthoxylum bungeanum. The sequence goes on from SKCR01036043.1 coordinate 7,375, forward strand.
TCTATCATTCCCACGACCACTCTTGGTCTTCTCACCTAGTACTCTTAGGCACCAAGCCAACTCGTACTACTTTCTTGGGTGTTTCCCACCCCACTTTTGGCACTCTAGCCAGCTACGCTGACTCACAAGGTCATATCACGAAACTTTATTCGACACTAGATCACTTCCTCGAAGCAATCATCGTTCTCAAACTCACTCCAAAGCCAAAGTCACATATCTGGCCTATCACCCGTGTAACTCGTACATCTACTCTTATTTCGACTACTCGTAGTCGCATTATGTCACATGCGTTCTCCAAAATGCAAGCATCTCGGCCCTTCCGGGACCATACTTACATTTCTCGCAGTTGCAATTTACATGCAACCCTTGTGCAACTCATTGCACCTCCAACTCGTAAGGCACTCTACCTTTACGAGAAACTCGTTATATTACCGAAAATAATTCGACCTTGGTCTCCCACACAATCATTACATAACCAACACAATGGTTATCACATTCCATAAGGATCTTTGGAGATACCTGACTCATTTCAGGCTCACTCCCCCACTTTTACTTTGGCCTATCTCAAGCCATCACACTTTCGTTGGCATCCCCACTCACGGGAATCCACACAGCTCGTTACTCGTAGCCCTGAGTTGAGGGCATTCCCACTATAGAGAATCCACACAACTCGTTACTCGTAGCTTTAAGCTAATGGCATTCCTAATCACAGGAATCCAAACAACTTGTTGCTCATAGCCTTACGAAGGCTTCATTCCTCAAGACATTCTCAAACTACTCACACGGAGTATCGGGTTTTCACCCGGTTCCTGTCATTGCCTCACACAAGAGGGCTTACTCATCTCAACTCTCTATCACATTTTGGCACTCAACTGCCATGGGAAAAGGGTTTCACGCCCCTTTTTGGACCCCATACAACTTCGACCAACCCCGCATTGGGTTCTCATGTACACATATACTCTTGCCAATATCACATCGGCACTCTCGTGATGTTTCTTATACATCCCAAAAATCTCTCACACCTTCCCGGTGTATAGACCACTTGTTTGCCTCTCGTAGACAAATTTCACCTCCATTTCGGGTCTCCCCCGAACATTTTGGCTTCTCCCGAGCCAACTTCATATGAAACTAGCACATCTCAAGTGCTCTCACCTTGTCTTACATCCATCCATCTCAATTTAGGATTTTCACTTCTCTGCGTGCACCAACACGCACTCACACAGCCTCCTCTCCGGCCGTTTCTCTACCAAGGCTTCACACTAGCCTTACGATGTTCACAATGTCTCAAAAACATCTACTCACGTCCGTAGACATTCCACTTGCCCAACCTAGGGCTCTGATACCAACTGTCACGGGCCAACTTTTTTCCTTAACGGAAAAGGGCTCGTGCGGCACTTACACGGTCGCGTCCCGTATAAGTCAGCCATCTCAAAGCCTCTACGCCCAATTTCTCATTGTTGGGGAGGGAACAGACCCGTAATTTTATTGATTTATGAAAGCTCACAAGCTATCTCAATGCTTACTCTAGCGGGCCCGTTCAACACCGGGACCCGGTACTCGAATAGCACAACCGGATATAAAATATGGCATTTTTCCGCCAACTCAATCTCGACAATCCATCATTGTCCCAATGTTGTCTAAGGGCGAGAGGATTCACGGCTAAAGCCCCAAGACCACCGAAGCCCCCTTGGCCACACCCAAGGTTCACCTAGGCTTCCCCCCCTAAGGAGGTTTTAAAGACATTGCACATGTCTCACCAGTATACACACCTAGCGCTTGAGTTGTCACACCCCCCTCTAAAATCTATCTTAAGAGGAGTTTTCAGGAACTCTTCCGGGCATTCAGTAAGCCACCATATAAGCGACTTTGGGTTAAAATCTCGTCCCTAAACGAGCTCGTCTTGATGGGTTTCCACAACACCCCTACTTTAGCGGAAAAGACCCAAAAGTGGGCTTACTGCCAAAATCTCCCGACAAATCTCGAAATCCAACTCTGGGGCTGAAGTTTTCCCAGTACAAGGGACCATAAGATTCACTTTGGAACTTGGTCCCACTCGATTCGACACCCCGGGTCGTTAGCTCCTTCACAATGCACCAAATTAGGCTAACGACTAGCGGCAAGCTAGCGTATCTCAAAATCTCCCGCCAAACTTCAGAACGGGACCCCACGGGTGAGAACTTCCCAGTACATCTACCCATAAGAGTTACTTAGGGCTTGGAGCAAGCTCAATCCGACATTCCGAAATATAGGCTCCTTCACAACGCTGCATAACTAGGCCAGTTCCTAGCGGCAAGCGAGCACGTTTCTAAATCTCCAGGGAAACTTCCGAATAAGGCTTCACGGATGGAAACTCACCAGTACAAGGGTACATGAAGGGTACATATAACCCTTAACGACCTTAAACCGATGTCCCGAAACATGAGCTCCTTTGTAAAGTGACTGCACGTCCTAGTCTGATCCTAGGACCGTGACACCTAGCATGGGGGCGTTAGGCATATGCTTGGGTTTCAATTTTGACGCTGGATGGTTTATTTGGAATCATGGTTGCGTCAGTAGTATCTACTGTCATTTGACATGGTATACTTCATACTATTTAGACGTATGCGGCATGTCAAACTTGCAAATTAAGTAATGATCAATAACTCTTTAAACAGTTAAATGCTGTGTGGAATCTGGATTGTGTGATAGTCTATATTTTCTGCGTATTGTCATTGCCAAGCGATTGCGGTCGATGGTGTGGCCATTGAATGCTCAATTGCAGATACTACACCATACTTGACACTGGTCAAGAGTGCGATGCTATTTCGAAGCAGCATGTTACGGATTTCCTAGAAACTTGGTCAGTCGGGTTGATAGAAAATAAAAGTGCTCCACTTAGGTTCCCTATAGAATCTGAGTAATCGTCGCAAATCTATCTATCTTGGGTCTTTCCCTCTTAGGTTGTTCCTTCGCATAAATTTTGTGCTTCGTTACTGTAATTAGCATAATAACTTTTTTAATTAGTAAACTATATTCAATTTCTTACTTCGAATCACATGCAATATGGGCTTTCCTGTGAAAAATCATGATTAAAAGCTAGTTAATGGTTTTCTCTATTAACATAGAGATTCGGTATTGAGATATGGAATGACATTTACACTATGTTTCACTTTTCGATGTCAGGTCATGGAATTAGAGCTGAAGAAGTTGTATGATACTGTTAGTTCTATTCACCAGGAGATGTTTTATCTCCGTGAAAGGTAATGAAATGCTTCTACTTTCTTTTGAACTAAAAGCACGTTTACTATCCTTGTAATTTTCTTCATCCAGACATCACATTACATATTTACATGTGCATTAACTATTGCATGGACTTCTGTCTTCTTGGTTTCAGAGAAGAAGAAATGCAGGAGCTGAACCGCGTTACTAACTCCAGAATGGCCTGGTTTAGTATGCTTTCACTGTTTATTTGCATAGCCGTCGCAGGCTTGCAACTATGGCACTTGAAGACATTCTTTGAGAAAAAGAAGCTCATTTAGGTGAAGCCTTTATTAAATTAAGCAAATTTTCTATTTAATGCTCTTGTAAAATGTTACTTATAAAGGAAAAATAATTTTTGCACATCATATGGTTAGATTAATTGGAATATTTCAGGAAGCTGACTATACTTGCATCTTTTATGCCTTTCTCACATTTGTCGGAGTAATTCGTGATTTTAAATGATTGGTGCCTGACTGTTGATCACTCTCCTCTTTGTAAGAATTAGGTATTATTCTTCTTATAAGCCGGTTAACTTTTACTTCGGTATTTATTTCAGTACCCTGAAATATTTTAGAACACCAAGTAGAATGTTTAGGGTGCGTTTAGTAGAGAGTATTGCACGGAGTATAAGTTATGGAACAAACGCTAGAGTAATTCAAACGCTAGATAACGCTAGAGTAATTCAAACGCTAGTATAAGTTATGGAACAAACGCTAGATAACGTCAAAAAATAATCTCATAGTTTGAGTGTATAAATAAAACACTAGCGTTAAAAAATACATTTGGTGGAGCGTTTTAACGCTACCGAAGTGCTCCACTAAACAGTCATAGAATTTGTTTACATCACTACACGCATCTATGGAGCCGGTGACTCTAAGGTTTCAGCATTTCTAACCTTTTACTGTAATAATCATATATTAAGCGACTACAAATTTTTTGCACACACAATAAACACAACCAGTGGATTAACAGCTTTGACAATATGAAAAAGGGAAAAGAAAAGAGAAAAAGCTATCGCTTGGCTTGGGACGACATAAATTACAATTGGACAGAAAAAATCAAAATATTGTAATTTTTAAGTGTTGAAATTGATCTTTAAAATTATGTTAAATTGATAGTTTTGTGTTAATTATAGCAGTGATAATTGTACTAAAATTGATTTTTAAAACTGTTGGAACGAATTTATATTGAATTATTGAATTTGTATTAAATGAATAATTGGATTTCAAGTTGCAGATGCGGAGACTGAATGATGGGATCTTTTTGTTTCTTTAGGTTTACTTGGTGGGTTGTTTTTGATTGGTTTGGATTACTAGAGACTTTTTTTTTGGAAGTTTGAGAAAGACTTACGTATCTATTAATATTTTGATATATATATATACACACATTAAGTTTGAAATTAAGTAATAACATAGAAAAATTTTGATCAACACGTTATTTATTGGATGAGTTAATTGATCTCAAATAGGTTGTTTTTGCTATTTATACTTATTTTTCTTAAATTAAATAACAAAAAAAATTACTAAAAATAGCAACTTGATCAACCAGCAACAAATACACATTGAAGCTTTCAAATAATCACTTGACTTTACATGAATTTGGAGAACTATGATGATCTTTTATATTTGATAGTCACTAAATATGTAAATACGTAAAAATATGGTAACTCTGTAAAAGCTTCTTTATATTTACTTCACTGATAAAATGAATTATATAATACAAGTATAAATTTCATTTTGATGGCGAAATTTCTCATTCTCGGCCATCCAACAACACAACAATCACATTTAGTCCTCTTGGTCTTCGAGTGACCGTTTGCGAGCCCTCAGATTGAGCTCAAGGCTCTGAGGTAAAGGGGGCGTCCTTCCTTTGCGGAACAAAACAGCAAGGCCCCTCATTTTTCGGCATAGATCAAATACCTGCAGGAAATGTATGGAAAATGATTACAAAACTTCATTTCATGTGGGGCAGATTAAAAACTTTGTTCTGTGTATCTTACTGATGAGGCTTCAATCTCGGCAACACCTTCGCATCCTTTACCTCCTCCTTGCAGCAAGTCACAGTACTTTGCAGCTTCATTCTCATCTTCGAATACCTAACATGGAAGTTTAGCAAATAACCCAAGAAAGCAAAATTAAAAACCCACTTCGAAATAATACACCAGGTGGTGGCATGCTTGGCCCTACAAGAGAATTTTGGTTTAGGGAGGTTAAGGGGGAGTGGAGTGGATGGTTACTGTGTTAAAAGTTTGAATTGTAACATAAAGAACATTGTAGCGACGAACGAGACCTCATTTACATTTTAAGTATTAATTAATGATACCTGAACTTGAGTTATATTTGCCATCAATAACAGGCTATAAGCAGTCGCTGGTGTATTCTCAGTTCTCGCAACAAGATTTTTAAAAAGTTTTGTTATCCAAAAGAAACTTACAAGTACTCCCTCTCTAATATCCTCCACAAGCATCTGGAACTTTGTCCCACCTCTAGACTGCTTAGCCTGATTTCCAATTTCAGACCTCCGCTTTCCTCCTTTAGAAAACAACAATCCAAGCTCCCTTTCAACTTCACTGTCAAAAAGAAGCAAAAACGTGAGCTATGGAAACAGTAATAAATATTCGATAGAAAATAGTGCATGCAACTGAATCAGACCTGCGATTCCTTCGAGTTTTCATGGTGCACAACTGGTTTTCCCGGTGGGTTAGTACATATACAGGCTTTGAATCTTCTCTCCATGGGTTGGCCTCCAACACTGGATAATTACACAGCTTGGACATGATATATCAATGAACACTAACCCCTTAAGAAGCAGAACATATGGTATACTTGGCCTATGAAACACATTTTTCCTAGCAATCTGAGCATCAACGACACTAGATAATTTAAAGTAAACAAATTCTACTTAGGAACACATGCAGAGATTCACATTGAAAACAACATACATAGATTTTAACAAACGAAATAGAATAATATGCCTGAAATCAGCAAAGCCAGCATAGCTAACCAGGATTCAAATTGACGCACCATAGCAAAATAGAGCAAAAATTGCTCTCCAAATTTGTGCGCCAAAATAGAGTTTGCTACAGTGTTGCGCCAAATTTGGCAATGGCACAATTTCAGCACAATTCCAACACTTTAGCAATGGGTTGGAGATGGAAAAAAAAGTGGTGTGCGCTTCCAAATTGACATTTTAAGTTGGAGATGGCCTTAAGATCCTACAATTTTTCTTGTTAAATGATCTCACATATCAAGTAAGATGCCAGAGGATTTTAATTATGCTGAAACATAAGATTCAATTTGTTGTTCAACAAATATAACTGCTCCTTTTCTACTAAATCAGACTAGATAGTTAGAAATTTCGATTTTTAGGGCTAGTTAAATTTTAAAAATAAACTAATTGATATTCAGAAGCAAAAAAACCAATCAAAATATAAACAAAATTCAAAATTAATTTCCAAAAAAAGTGAATTAAATTACCATCATAGCTGCTGCTATCGAAAGTTTGATGAAGGTGTCTGCGCATATCATAAGCACGAGAAGAGACTCGCTTTACAAACTCATTAGAAGTCCCTGGAATGGTGCCGTCAAGGTGAAGCGCTCTCTCCACCACTTCTTCGCTTCCATCATCATCACGATCTTGATGATGAGCACCATCGCTCACTTCACAGTACACGTGTCGGAATCTCCTTGAACATGAGAGATTATAAGAAAGACGGTTCCTGAAAGTGCGCGGAGAGAGGAAGATCTGCCGCCGGCGGAAACGGAGGGGGTTGCTTGTGCTGTGAGGCAGAACAATCGACGGAGAAACTGACGAGAGTGAATCCATGCCGATTCAGTCAGTAGTCCAATCTAATCAATCCACCGATCGATCGATCACTCGCTCTTATGTAAAAATTTACGAAGGCTTTTTTACAAACACGTGGTGTGCGTGTGTGAAAGAAAAAGAGGACGAGGACTTCTCGGCGTATAAGCCTGAGGGAAAGGAAGAGAAAGGAATCTTGGATTTGTGAACTAAATATGAACTGAATCTGCTGGATATTTTGTGTGGTGGTGGGGTCACTGTTAATTGTTAAACAGGCGGGTCAAAATCAAACTCGGAACATCGGGTCGGGGATAAAATTATGAGTATGATGATCAGGTGCTGGCTCGTCCACGTGTAGCTTACCCTGATCTTCCTTGTATCTTTGAAAGTTCAATAAGAAATTTTAAGAAACATTTTTAATTATTGTTATTATATCCTAGCCCAAATGAAATGGTTGATGGACGAGACGACCAGGAGACTTGTAATGAAAGAATCGAGAATTGGGTAAAAGCTTTGAGAATTTGAAATTAAATGGTAATGAGTCGAATGACAAGTTGATCAACATATTCAACTCTGAAGCATTTAGTTTCAAGGCCTTGCATATGACAATTAAAGGTAATAAATTGGACAATGATAAAGGCAATACATCAGAAATTACAAAAGATACAACAACATCTCCATGAATGACTGGTAACTTTATATACAAAATGCACATGAAGCAACTGAGAACTTTCCGAGAACTTGAACATTTGTAATGCTCAGATTAGTGGTGTGAAATCTTATAAAAGAGAATAAAGATGATGGCAATGACAAGAGCTACAATTATCGAGACAACAATCCATTTGTTCCTGGTCATCCTCCGGGACATGGCAGATAAAACTTTCTTACTCTTGCTTATGGCATCATCCACCCCATGAAGCTACAAAAGGAGAAAAAGCATACTAATAATCAAATCATCTATCAACAAACCCACGACTTTTGCTTCATTTATCGCATGTAGGGTGCTTGAAATAATTTTTATATTCACGAACCCAAATGATACCCAATTGAGAAAAAAATCAATGAAGAAAGAATACCTTGTTACGAGAATGTAATAGAGTTTCACGCTGTTGATTCAGATCTTCCACAATTGAGATACCGAGCTCCTCTGTCTCTAGCATGATTCTTCTACTCTCTCTAATTCTTTCACCTGACTGATTTATTCTCTCCACTGACATGGCCAGTCGTTCTCTCTGCTCCCCAGAAACCTGTAACATCAGCTATCAGTCATTGAAATCGTCTACCAAACATATATATGAAAATCTTCTCCACTTCATGGCAAGAAAATTGTTCAAGTAGCAAGGCATCAAACTAGCTAATCAATCTCCATTGCAATAAAATTCAACAAACAAATAAGACCTTCCACAAGCTGTCATAAACAGACAATTCCAGCTCACAGTTCACACTTATCAATAGTTCTGCAAAATCCCGTCTTCCCATAGTAATGTACGTACAGACAGAGATCTGCATTCTTATCTATCAGAAAACTGGCACCCGGCAACATTAGTGGAACATTTGGGAGTGCTTTTGGCAATGCCAGAAATGATTTTATATATTTAGCTTCAATATTCGAAAGAGAAGCAGTTGATAGATGCCTTATTTCAGATCATAAAAGCACTTGAACTACTTATAAAAAAAAAAACACATTCCATCAAAAACGCTTTTGACAAACACGTTCCCAAATGCTTTCCTAAATAATACAGGCACAGCATTAGATGCAACAACCTATGAATAGATCAAGACAAGAAGTTAAATCAAGTTAAGCAATCTCTTCTCAAAGTTAAAACAAGCAATCCAAAGCTGAACACTGTAAACAAGAATCACACAAAGTAAAAACATGACAAGTTACCGCATTTGCATCGGCTGTTCCAGACTCCAGCAACTCCTCATGGGCATCAGGTGCCGAAATTCTTTTAAATTCTCTCTTCAACTTATTCAAATCTGACTTGTATTCTCTTAATTTGGCAAGAAGCATAGCCTTCACATTCGGCTGCAAACTTCTTGCTTCCAAATCCATTTTACGAATCTGAGACGCAAAAAAAAAAAAAAAAGCATTATAAATACAAAACAATAAAAATAAAATAAAATTTGTTCATCCAGTACCAAAGCATCAGCATCGTCCAGTCCAGATTGTATCTCCGAAAACTTGTCCTTCTTCTGATCTGTAAAATCAAATCAAATCAACAACATCAATAGAAGTTATTCAAATATGAAGATCAGTAGAGTTATTATTTATTGTGATAATACCAGCAGCTGGAATGAGAGAAGCTGAGCTGCATTTTCTGGAGAGATTTGTGGAGAGCTCGCAGTATTGACGCTCGTATCCTTCAAAGACCTCACTCATTTTTTTCGATTCGAGTTGCGAATTGAGGAGGGGGGGATTGGTTTAAATTTGAAACCCTAGATCTGGACTAAATTAAGATTCGTCAAATTGACTGAACGTAAATAAATTGGACTACTTGTAGATTGCTAGATTCTCGTTGAAACTGCGAAACGACGGTAGTTTAAAATGAAACGGTGCGTTTCATATCCTCTAACAACTGTAACTGAAATAAAACGTTCCGCGTCCGCCAAAGCATTTTTTTTTTTTAAATCTATATTTTCCCCCAAGACAAAAATAATAATAATAATTAAAAATAAGTTTATAATTTGGGCCTCGTTTGGCATCTAACTTGTGAGGTTTTTTTTTTTTGTTTTTTTGGGTCCCCCTCAGAAATTAGGCTTCAAGTTGTTGACGCAATTCATACAAGTAGAAGCAAAAAGCCAAAGTTGAAAAACTTCACTCTCACGTTAAGTAAATGTGGCAACACAAAAAAGTTTTATAATCTGTACATCAAGAAGCAAGCCGAAAAAAATCATGTAGGCTAAATAATACCTCGCAGCGGAAGAGGAGCAAATTTCTTCCCTTCCGAATTCTCATAATACAAGTTCAAATCCTTCCCCATAATGCTCTACAAGTACATGATGACCTAAGGAACTAATAATATCTGCACAGATAACTAATTCTTCGAATGATATGAATGATACACCTTGGCTCAGACTCCACTAAATCGATGAAGTGAACATCGACCAAAACATTAACAAGTCGTATCCTGAGATTCTGTCCACACCACCCTTTTTTAGATCTGGAAGCTGCAAAAAGTGATTAGCAATAAATATAGCCAAATACGCGACGTTGATCTCATGTCTCAGCACCTTCAGAAAGAATGGAACCCATATTAGCAGAAACCAAACTTCCACCCATATCACTCTTTTTAAGCTGTGACTGATCCGTATCTTGATCAGGGAACACCTCAGATTGCAAAGATGGAATGATGTTATTCACATGAAGCCATGTAAGTTCCCACAAGCTATCTCCTCCTAAAGCACTTCTTTGCAGAAGCACTCCCCTTGTCTTCATTACGAGTAAAATATTCTTGAGGAGGTCAGGCACTATTTCCTGAAGCTTCTCACTTTTCTTCCCTCTAACTTTTACCTTCATGTGTTTTTCCATTCGGCTAAGGACACCCAGCCATAATTTGCAGAATGTTGTCAATTGCGAGAGTTCGTGAAGTAACTGTAGAAACACCTTTGTGAGGAGCTATTTCAAGCAAGTCATCAAGCATTGTGAAAATTATCATATCAAAACACTGTAACCACAAACCATGAGAAGGTGAATCTCATCCACCTCTGTCAAGCATTTCTGCAAAGATAGAAGAGCATGGTTTCTAACATCTTCTCGCTGGTCTAAGCAAACTTTTCTCAATGCTTGCACAAGCCTCAGCCACATCTCCCCTATATCCTGAGACAATTTGGAAACTTCATCCTCCCCCATTGATTTCTTCACCTCACTGCCCCATCTTGCCAAACAATCAACAGAACTAGACATAAGATCCAGAGCACGGACAGACCGCTCTGCTTGTCCAACACGAGATTCAGCAAACTGCCTTGAGGAATCTATGCAGAGAACATAATTGGCAGGTAACAAGTGGGCTCCATCAGACATAATGAACAATAGTGCTTCGAATCCTGATTCAGAAGCTTCTGGGTGCCGAGCAGTTATGGAAAGTAGGGATGTAATAGTGCGCCAACTCATCTGGGATCTGATGAGTAGCATTAGCTTTCACAAGGCGACTGACTTCCCGGGTAATCTGCTCACAGTATGCATCAGCTACCCAAGCATCGAGCTTCAGGACAAGTAGCAGTGACCTCAAAAGTTCATCTGCAAGATTCTCTTTATATGGAAGCGGACGCTGGCAAATTCGGAGGAGTCCAAAAACAGCCTTTTCTACCAAGGCACAAGGCATTACAGTTGACTGAACAATATTAGCTATATGTTCATAAACACCCTGCCAAAGAAGCACAATCCTATCCCGGTTGTTCAGGGTAATTGCAATGAGCAATTCTAAGCAGAAAACTGCAGTATCTTCATCCTCCGGAGAACTGTTCACTTTCTGGGGTCGCCCAGCAGCCCATATGAGAGCTCGTGCAAGTTGCAATAGAGATTCAGCTAGCAAAAACTTGCTTTCTGTAAAAATGCTGTCAATATGGCATTTTTGAATTGTCTGAAGGGTCCGTTGATGAGCAGCAAGTTGTTGTTCAGTAGGTTGTGATCTTGGCTCCTCCGTGTCAAGAGATAAAAGCTGACTGAAGCGGCCCATCAACCCAGAAGATCTCCTTGGAGTTGCCATAGATGGCATGTGAGCTGATGATAAAGAGTTTGTAATAGGCTTCCCTTGGCTAGGGTCAGCAGAAAGCTCTGATTCATTAGCTGCATCGCTAGCTACTCGAGCTGGAAGAAGACCAAGTTTGTGCAACCTTAAGATGCAATCCAGAATATTTCTCCAACCTGTGCGAATATAATCCCCATATCTATTTTCAATGGTGAAAACAGAGACGGTTGCCATCCTGGCCTTTATGTCATCACCAAAGGCTAGCACAGGTTCCTCAACAGATAATGTATTCAGAAGTGTTGTCAACTTACATAAAGACACTACGAGATCATCAAGTACATCTTCCAGATGATGCCAAGCTGAAATTTTTGCAATAGCCAAGAATCCATCAATAAATGTCTGGTAAACTTCTTCATGTTCTGCATGATCAAATACAACAGAAATAGCAGTAATTGTTGGGCCTGACATTATTGCAAACATATCATGGTCAAGGTAAGCTTTGCTATCAGCTACGATAAATGGAGCTGTTTTCTTAGACTTGTGCATTAGATCAATCCAACGGCTTGGGGTCATCTCGGGGAAACCAGCACTTTGTTCTGGAGTTGTGCGAATCTCATTCTTGCAAATTGAATGGTAAAGCGCCGACAGGATTTCTCGTGGTAGATCGTTGCCTCCGTTGATGAGCCTATTATTACGAATAAAATCTTCTTCTGTCATCTTTTTCTTCACCTGTACGTTATGCTGATCCGTGTTAAGCATTATAAGCGAATAGGATAACAAAAGTGCAGCATCCTTGTTAACTAGAATATGAGTGATTGCTCATAGTATCTCTCAGAGAAAGCCTCAAGAACCCTTTGTATCTTTTGTGATTCTCCAGGCAACCGAAAAGTTTCCAAGAATAACCGCAGGGCAGTATCCAAACTCATGTCTTGGAAATCAAAAGTTCCAGCAAATTCATGAAGCACCTGAACACAAAATTCATCATGATTTCCTAGAAAATCCCAACAAGATTCTTATCTAACCCTGCAGTGTACCTGAAAAAGCAAGCCACACTTTGCGGATCAAGTTTTTCCGGCAAAAGATGTGTTCCTTGGAGAAACTCTAACCCTTTCTTGGGGTCACGGTTAAAGTGATCAGCACCAATCATCAATCTTCTCTTCATATACTTCTTCCAACAAACAAATAGAACCCAATGGTTAGAATCACAGTAGTTGTCACACTTCACCATCCAGAATGGGGTATATTCTTCAAGCGTGACTGGGTTCTGCTCTGAACTAACAGATGCATTGCCTATTCTCTTAGCCAATCCCTGGATAACAGCAATCAGACCATCCAAAGCCAGAATATGCATAGAAGACAAAGGGCAGTTCACGCTAGAAATGCACTCTTTGACAACAAATTAGCTAGGTCTTCAAACACATTACTGCAGGTTATGTCACAATCTAAGTTAGCATACATCTCCACCATAAATATTTTCTGCCTGCAGAAGTCAACAAGAGCCTCCATGGCAACCTCCTCCTGCTGATATGAAGCCCCATGTCTGCTTTGTGCAAGCCGCAAGATCACACAGGAAAAGAAAGTCTCAAGCTGTAGTTTCAGTTCAGTACGCAGATGGTGATACAAATTGAGAAAAATGCTACATACCATTGAAAGAATAAGTGGGCCCATTGACAAACCAAATTGCATAAGATTCTGAAATAGTTCATCCTGAATCGAACTCAACAACCTCGGGTGCCGCCGGATGACAGGCCCACCCAATTCTATAGCTGAATTAATCAAGCGCAAGGCAAAAAGAGGAATGTCTTCATCCAATCTATAGTATTTGACCTTGCACCGACTGTCATATGCTCAGAAACTTTTAACAAAGAACACAGGAAGTGAAATATCTCCATCATGCAAGGGACTCCATATGGCTCTGTCATGATATGCAAGTCATATGAAACAGAATCCTTTCCAGTACTAGACTGATTTGTATTTTCCTCCATCATATAGTTGCTACAACACCTGTAGGTGAGACAAAACTTGCTAAGGATTGTTGAACATCACTTTCTGAACCACCATTGCCATTCTCTAATTGTTTACTCCCGAAAGCATAATCGTTGTCAAGTCCACCAATCTGCATGATTCACAACCATAAACCATGTCAGTGTTTCTTAACATCCAGAATTGACTCCTTTCTCATGGAAAAAACAATAGCAAGCGAGATACATTTTATCTATTCCAGACAATAAAATACTAGCTATACCCCCAACCAACCAACCAAACAAAGTCTTTTCCCACTAGGTGGAAAACTCATCCTAACGGTAACTCATGGAAAGCCATAACTGAACAATATTAAATAGATGCAATCTCTAACAATAAAACCCACTTATGGTAACCTTCTCCATAGTAGCTCAAAGTAAACCCAGTAAATTACCTGCAATCAATGGTGTCTGGCAGCCACCATTTATAAAATTTTGGATTGAAAAGAACTAAAATTTTCCACTGGATGTCCACTAAGATGTGTAATTGAACCCGGGAAAACAGGAAAAACAATAGAAAATCTAACATCTTCTGATGTTCGATTATCAAGAACATAAGGTAGATGTATTCTAACATCTACTAATGTTCAATTATCAAGAACATAAAGTAGATGTATTCTAACATCTTCTGATGTTCAACATAAGTGTAGACATAACATTTTTATGCTAACGGTAACTCATGGCCAGCCATAACTGAACAATATTAAATAGATGCAATCTCTAACAATAAAACCCACTTATGGTAACCTTCTCCATAGTAGCTCAAAGTAAACCCAGTAAATTACCTGCAATCAATGGTGTCTGGCAGCCACCATTTATAAAATTTTGGATTGAAAAGCACTAAATTTTCCACTGGATGTCCACTAAGATGTGCAATTGAACCCGGGAAAACAGGAAAAACAATAGAAAATCTAACATCTTCTGATGTTCGATTATCAAGAACATAAGGTAGATGTATTCTAACATCTACTAATGTTCGATTATCAAGAACATAAGGTGGATGTACCCTAACATCTTCTGAAGTTCAACATAAGTGTAGACACAACATTTTTATGCATAGCCTGATGATGAGTCTCTTACGGGAACACCCTCTGAAAATTGGGAAATTATAAAGATTAATGTCAGAAAATAAAAGAACTCCAGGGAACATAGGTGATGTCCGACCTACCTTCTCTCTAACCAGAACATCCGGCCAGAGATGACTTGAAAACCCCACATCCGGCCGGACATAACATAGCTGTCAGTGAACGAGTAGATTGTCAGTTACTGAAGTTAAGGGACATGATTACATCCGGCCAGACATATAATTCAAATCTAATAGTCGGCCGGACATGTATCGAGTTGTCAGGACACGTGCAAAATTAAAACAGCGGGAATCACAGGCTTGATTACATCCGGCCGAAGGTACATCACAAACCCTACATCCGGTCGGACATAATTCAAGTTGTGTCTGACGTTTTGATTTCCAATCACTCGGGAGAGATTGGAGGAAATTCCATACTTAGACCCATCAATTTCACTATAAAAAATGGTCATATCCCTTCAGAAGTGGAGGTTATACGCTAGAGAATTTTGATAAGCTTTTGGAAAAATTAGAGTGAGAAACCTTAAATATCCCAGAAAACCTTTGAGAGAAGAACCTGTCACCCATATTTGGAGTTTCACATTTCCTGGTGTTAATCCTGCAGTGACCTGACGTTCAGAGGCGTCTCCAGAGCCAAACTACATAGAAAATGTAAGACTTGAGGGCAACCTTCTTAATATTTCTATGTATTTGAGGTTCTGTCTTTGACACAGTGTCTCCGGCTAGACGTACACCACGTCCAACCAGACATGCACACACATTCGACCGCCTATAAACATGTCGGACCATATTTACTGCTTTCTCTAGTTAATTGCATGCTTAGTTATTTTTTATGCCACTCGTTATCGTTAGTTTATGCATATTTAATTGTTTCGTTCTTCAGCTTTAGTTGATGATACAAACATGTTTATTTTACTGTCCAAGGTAATATATATGCCATGTTTTGTTTACTGTGTGATCTGCGAATGAAGTCCGGCCAGACGTGAATGATATCAGGCCGTATGATTCCCCATCTGCCTCTGGTATATCGGATGGAAATCAGAACATAAATTCCATAACCGATTCTGAATGGACAGTAGTGTGGTTTGCACGTGGGATACAATTCCATGTACCATGGGGATGGTGGCCATTTGATATGTTACCATTATGCACGTTTTAGATTACTGTCCTAGTTTATTATTGGATCCATTGTTCGCTTACTGTTTGATCATTTAAAACTGTTATAAACTGCTATTTATCCTATAATTTCGCTTATGTAATTGCCTGATGATATTCATCTTGTCATCACCATGATTATATGATTCTGGATTACACAGAACGTCCGGCCGGACATTCATATGATATCCAGCCGACCACAGCCACATCCGGCCAAGCATGTCTTATATTGTTTTATCAATATTTTACTTATTTTGTGGCTCGTTTATCATTTTGGTTATCTTGTTAATATTATTATGACTCCGTTTATGTATTTTAGATTTTGCAGCTTAAACTTCGTTTATTTATCGCATTTTACTTTCATGTTTTCGCAATTTGTATTTCTTTAAGTTGCTTTTGTGTGATATTGCATTATAAGATATGGGGATACCTCTTTTGAGTATAAATATTATATTGTCATCAGTAAGACAATAAGGGATCATTCTGAACCCAAACAAGTTTAAGGTTGGACCTTGCGAGGGGTGTAATGCGGCCTTAAATCATTCACAGTGTTTCATACTGGGTGGCAACTCCCTTATTCTCCAGTTAATCCCCGAGATTATTGACACTCTCTACGGGCTGCGAGCCCAACAGTGTAATGGTCGCCATCATACACATAACGGTAAACCCTGCTTCGCTCCTACAATAAGATAGATGTATAAAAAGAATGAAGAAAACTTTAATTGTAATTTCTACATCTCAGGACTCTAGACAGACAGCCTTCATGATATTAACAGCCAAATTCATTATGAAACCATTTAAACAGAAAACAACGATACAACTTCAACCCTCTCATATCTTTATTTCACCACATAGTTTGTTTTATTCCCCACTTCCCGGCAACAAATAGACAAAAAAGAAAAAAGAGAGTAGATATTGCAACAGAAAATGAAGATGGAACAAGTGCTTATACCTCCTCCTTGACAGTAGCAACTCCATTAACCAATGTATGTTCTGTGTTATCAACATCTGGAAGGTGTGAAAAAATACACCTAACAAGTTCGTGCATTGTGTGGCGGGCTATCTGCTGTAACAACTCGCCCTTATGTCCTGCTTGATGAACTATACGGAAACAAGTGTTTACTATTGTGCAAACATGCTGATTACTCAGCACGACCGATGCTTTGCTTTTCATACAAGCCAAAAGAGCCTGAAGTATCTTCATCAAAACCATTTCCTCCGATGCAGGATCAGTCACTTCAAATCTGCAGCTAGTCACAGCATCTACTACCAAGCGCATAGCCTCTTCAACATTAATGGTGTTTTGATCAATCACATCAAGCGTTAAAATCTTGTAAAAAGAAGACAAAGCAATTCCAGTGATTGGTGCACCAGTTTCATCCGATCGAATCACATTTAAAAACGGCTGAAGATACACAGCAGGGTTAATGGTATGCCACGGATGCGGGATGGGCTATTATCCTTTTACATTATCTCTTTTTAATGGTTATGATTTAGTCAAAATAAATCTAATGGCCATTATTTTGCCAACACAAAAGTCAAGCTAACTTTTGGATCAAATTCATTAATGTGTTGTCAAGATTTTGACCATTAGATTTATCTTGATTAAATCTTAACCTTTAAAAGAGATAAAAGATATAAATGTGAAAGGATGATAGCCCAATCCCACGGATGCTGCCACGAGAAAATCTGCTTCCGTAACATCTTCAAAGACTGGATCAAAGAATGTTCTAGCTGATCATCACCCGACATATACTGACCACCCCCCCCCCCCCCCCCCCCCACACACACACACACACACCTTACACTTCTATTTCGTCTCATCACTGCCAATACGGCACCTACTTCTGACTTTATCGTGCAGGATAAAGTAACTTTGTCTGAATAAGTTGCTTCATAGTCCTCAGGTTCTTCCTCGATCACTTTGATTCCAGATTGTAGCTTTAAACGCCCCATTTCATAATCTATTATGTCTTCAAACTAAATTCTACCAGTATCTATCAACTGCATCAATACCCTAGAATATTGAAAATAAAAATTATATAAATGGAATAACCGAAAGCACACTTATCAGCTCTTTCACAAATCGAACGCACCACACTCTTCTACACATTCACTTTGAACAAAGACTTTGCACAGAATCATCATATGGCTAAGCTAAGCTAATATATATTTATAGCATGTCATTTGTAATTATAATTTCCAATGAATAAATTACAAAAAAACAAAACAAAACAAAAAAACAAAACAAAACAAAAATCAATTTGCAAAGAAGCCAGAACAACGAATATGAGTTAGATCTTTCACATATTCAACAGCATTAGCTTTTCAAACCACTACAGTAACGAATGCTTAATTCAGGAAAAAAGTATATAAATAGTTAAATGATGTCGTTTTAGTGAAACTGAGCAATGAAGAAATTTCAACTAAAAGCTCGAGGCGACAACTCGAAAGCATCAACTTCTTATTGAAACTAGAAAATGCGAATGAGAAACTAAAAGTACGAACCGGAGGGAGGTGAGTTGAGTGAGAATGTGGAAATGGAGACTGGATAATGGATATGTAGATTATGAACTAAAACGCGCGAGATTGAGACACGTGGCTTTCCTTATCGGATCCGACGACTGAGGGTCGTCGAGGAACGACTATCGGAGAATAGAAAAAAGAAAAAACGGGATCGAGGAAAGCAAAGAAGTGACGTTCTCGACGCGGCAGAGAAAATTTAAGCAGATTGTCGTTTTACGAAAATGCCCCTGACGATTTTTCACTTTTTTTCGGTTTTCTGAGGAAAAGGAATTATATTTATATATATTATTTTAATTTCTAGATGAAGGATTTAAAATAATGTGATTTGTAATCGTGGTGGGTTGCGGGTTGCCATTCTCAAAAATGAATTATCAAATTTAATCAATTATTAGGAGTTTAATTACAATAACACGTGAAGAATAATGTCTTTTTCATAATTGAAATGACAAGTGATGTTTATTTGATAATCTAATGAATTTATTTTTCCTTAGAGAATATACCACAAATTTAAACTTTGGTTAGATCAAATTTTGCTTGTTAATGTTCGTGTTAGATCCATATTTATGATTGATCACATTTTGAATGTAACACGGACACAACTATTAACGATTATACTAACGAGTTAATTATTAAGGGTTATCGGATTGTCTTCTCCGTATAACAATGAATAGTATATAAATAAGGTAAATTATTAAGGGTTATGCTAATAAGTGTCTTAATGGCATTCATTAAGAACCTATTTTTGAAAAAATTTCACATCATTTTATATGAGAAATGTAAAAAATTGTCAAAATATTAATTATTTTTTCCAGTTTCTCATGAAAATTTTCCAAAAAATGGATCTTTATGAGTGCTCTTATGGCACTCGGGAGCATTTTTCAATTATTAAAAATAAAATGTAATAGAATTATGTGAGCTTTGATTCTTCTACGTCCCAAGAGGATACGTAGGCAGCTTATGTAAGTGCAAATTTTTTTTAAAAAAAAATAATAAATAAATTATCAATGTCTACTTTTAGTATTACTCATTAATAAATCTTTATTTTTATTATTATTATAACAATTTAATTTAATTTATTGCAAAAATAGGTTTCAACTTAAACCGAACCGAACCGTGCGGTTCGATCAGTTAAGGTTCAGTTGCAGTTCGGCTTTGGCCAAAACCGCAAAGGTTGCGGTTTTGGCCAACCGAACTGTTGACTGAACCATTGGTCTACGATTAGGTTACGATTCGGCCAATCGAACCGTAAACTGAACTGTTGATCTACGGTTTGGCCAAAACCAAACCGCTAACCTAAGGGTGGCATAAAAGTTCGGGCCCGATCCGAGATATCAAAATCTTGAGTCGGGCCTTAGAGACCGAAGCCCGGCTAGGGCCCGGGCTTAAATTAAAAAAAATCACAAAATTCAGTAATTCACTCAGCCAGTCAGCCTCACTGCCTCAGCCCTAACCTAGTAACCTAATCACTGTCACTTCGTCTCTCTCACAGTCTCACATTTCTCTCACAGTCTCGTTCCTCTCTCTCACTCGTCCAGTGATCAGTCTCGTCTCTCTCTCTCTCTCTCTCTCTCTCTCTTTCTCAACTCAAATCTCAATCTCAATCTCAGGCTTTCAGACTATCGTCTCTCTTTCACAGTCCTACGAGGTTCCCCCAACTTGGCTATTTATGGATACACTAACTCTTGCCCGGGAATTGTTGAAGTCTGGAGGTCACTTAATCTTGTTCTTTCTCTTTGGTCCGATTCCAACTAATTATATATAATAATCATTGATCATTGTCTACAACCAACTCGATTGCATCGACTCTTCTCAATCTGTATAGTGTATTGAAATTTGGGTTCTAAATGTAAAATATATTTTTCAGAATTTTTCGAATCAGGTCAGAGTTGAATGAACTAGGACACGGAAATTAAATTAAATAATGAAAAATTCATTACACACTTTATATTTACATTTAGGGTCCGTTTGTTTGATAGTAAAATGATTTTTGGAAAACATTTTCCTCATTTTACGGTATTTGAGACACTTGAGGAAAACTTGATCAATGTAGACTATTTTTCCGTCAATGAAAAAGTTAAGTTATTTTCTGAAAAATGACTTATAGAATACAAATTCGTGAGTCATTTACGAAATTATTTACTTTTGTCCAAAATTTCCATAATCAACCTCAAGGAATTATGCATATATCCAAGTCGGGATGTGTTTTGGTCGATTCGGATCTGCATCCATATCTGGAAAAAAATATCCATACCTGAATGCTTGTCTACTAAATTTGGATCTGGATATACCTGTACTGGATTCAGAAATCTATATTTTTTAATATTTTTCAATTATATTCGTATACAATTACCGAAGCAGGTCCCACAATTTAAGGCTTGCTCGAAAATCGATTCAATAATATCTGAATCCAAAAATTCATATTTTTTATCCTTTTTATTATATTTTTATCAAATTATAGATTCAGTTCTCGAAATTCCAGGTCTGTCCGGAACCGGGCTATACCTGAACCCGATATGGAAATTCAATTTCTGAAATATTTTTCAATTATATTTATATAAAATTAAAAAAATAAATCGGGTCTCAGAATTCCTGACACAATTGGATATGAATTTGAAAGTCCAAATTAGTTTTTCAATTATATATGTATAAATTTGTGGACTTAGGTATCAAAATTCTGGACCTCGCGTATAGCCAGATCGAATTCAAAAATCTAGATCCGAGTATACCCATATTGGATCCATAAATCCATATTATTTTCTTTTCTTTTCAATTATATTTGTGTGAAATTAATAAAATTATGGACATGAGTCTTGAAAATTCGAATTCGCATATATTTAGATCCAAGGATACCCGAATCCATAAATCTAGTTTTTTTTTTTCAATTATATTCGTACAAAACTAATAAATTATGGGCCAATTCCTGAAAATCTGAATCCACGTGGATCCAAATCCGGATATATCGAACTAGATCCATAAATTTGGATTCGGTTATACCCGGACCGGATCAATAAATCTTATTTTTAATATATTTTTTCAATTATATTTATATAAAATTAATAAAATTTTGGACAGTGCCTTGGAAATAAGTACCCTTGTGGATTCGAATCCAAATATACCCGGACCGAATCAAAAATCCAAATTTTTTGAAAAAAAATGACTCGCCAAACATCAATCGATTTTTGAAAAATATTTTTAAACAATAACCAAACATTAGAAAATACTTTCCGTTCCACAAATGATTTTCCTTGAAAATGTTTGACTTACATAAATCATTTAGTCATTTTATTTTGGACTAACATCACGTCATGAGCTTATGTGTGGATTGAGTTTTATGTGACTTCATAGATGATTTGTTTTTATCTCGGACAATTATTACCCGTGTAATGTGTTTAATTCATAGTGTTTGTTAATAGTGCGCTGTGAACTTGTGTTGTGTAAATTATAATATGTACAGTATGTTATACTTTTTGGAAGATTGTCACTGGAATGACAATGAGCACAGGAAAATTGAAAACTGAACAGGAGTGTCCATTTTACTTTAGGTATTGAGCTAAAGCAGTAAGTTTAACTCACAGTTATGAAATCCAGTGGAGGTGGTCACCGTCCGGTCCGGTTCGGTTCCGATTTCATTTTAATTTTTTTACTTTTAATAATGATTTTTTTTTTTTAAATTTAAAATGATTCCGGTTCGAACTGTTGGAATCAGACAGTTCCAACGGTGCTTTTTGGTTCGGTCAGGGGTGAATCTTAACCGAACTGAAAAATAAAAATTTCAGTTCCGATTCCGATTCCGGAACCGAAACCGTCCGATTCCAACCGATTCGGTTCCTGTTCCAAACCGAAATCATGATCACCTCTAAAATCCAATTTTGAAACACGAATCCGAAAACCGGGTTTTCACCTGAATCCGATTTGAGGAAAAATTGACAAGTCCAAATCTGATGAGGCAAAACCCAAATCCAGAAAGAGCAAACAATATATCCATCTAGAAACTAAAACTAATGACTTTAATGAACCAATCACATATTTAAAAAGAAAACATATGAACCTGCTTCATTCACTAATATGTATCATGTAGAGTGAAGATATAATAAACATTGCAGTTACCAATTGGGAGTATACAGAAACAGAAATTTATACAAGTATCAATAATAAAATTATTATCCATTTTGCTTTCTGCACTTGAATCGAAAAGCTGATGCTAAATTGATAACGTTGAACATCAAATTGATGAACCAAGTAATTATCAATCAACCAATTCGAACCACTGGTACCTTGCGGCGCGCCGATAGCAATTCATTCATCTCCGCAATTTGAAGCAAGAGCTGTCTAATTTTCTGCATAATCCAAGGGTCACAACCTTTAATTTTAAACTCAAAAGTGTATTAATTTTTCTTCTTGAAATTTAAAATCAAAAGTGTATTAATTACCATTTTTTTTAAGATAGAAATTTGATAAATTTTTGGAAGGTTTAGGTGGAAAAGGGGTCTACTTTAATAATTTTGATTAGAAAATTATATATTTTTACAATATCAGTAAAAAATTGATAATTTAAAAATTATTATTATAATAATATTTTATTTTGGCTGGCCTTTAGATTTTGACTTCATAAGAAACGAACCTGGTCTTTCTCTTTGATCAAAAGAATCAAACGATGGTTCTCTTCCTGAACTCTTCTACGCCACCTTGCATACACCAAAGACAGCAACACTGCTGCCAAAACGCCCGTCACCGGAGCAAATGAACAAAACCCTCCTATGTACACTGCACAGTGACGAACCCTGGCAGCAAATTTTCTTGCAATCCCACAACTCAGATTCTCAAACTTAGATGATGAAGAAGATGATGATGAAGATGATGGTGGTGGTGAATTTGGCACTTCATGATCTTGTGGAGTTGCTGCTGGCAAGCCACCTTCATCATGCTGGCTTGGAGGAAAAAATGAAAGGCTATCTAGGAGATAATTGTCTCTAATGGCAGCCATATCCCATTCCCTTGAAGGGTTTCTTGTGGGTTGTTGTGTATTGATGAGAGAAGTAGAAGGTGATTGGATTTGTTCCCAATCCCATTCATCCAAGTTCAAGCCTTCTTCTTGAATCTGGAAATTATCCATTAATATGTTTTGTGAGTTAGTGATTGACACAGATAGTAGCAGCAAGAGGCTATGAATGAGCCATGGATTGTATATTAATTAATATATCTATTGGAAAGGATATTTTCTTGTGGAAATATCTAACTGGTTACTGGTTACTGGTTAGTGCATCTATATATCTTGATGATTTGATATGGTGGGCCAGCAACGTTAGTAACTTGTAAGGTCTCAAACTATCTGTCTATTGGAATTATAAAGAGGCTGCATTTGGTTACTGGGATGGTGACACTTTTGTTATACAGTTTGGATCGCCTTACCACTTAGGTTCAAACACAAGTCAGAACGATTTTCCAATAGATTCCACTTTTAAACTTTTTTTTTTTTTTTTTTTTAAATTTCCAAATATTTTTTAGAATTTTGACGTTTTTAAAAATGAAAATATGCTTGATTTCTTAGTAATTTTTAATAATTAATGTCTGAATTTAAGTGATATTTGAAGAATTTAAAAAGAG
The DNA here is from genome assembly GCA_019454045.1 of Zanthoxylum bungeanum. Taxonomy (NCBI): domain Eukaryota; kingdom Viridiplantae; phylum Streptophyta; class Magnoliopsida; order Sapindales; family Rutaceae; genus Zanthoxylum; species Zanthoxylum bungeanum. The sequence goes on from SKCR01036043.1 coordinate 31,497, forward strand.
TTGAGTTTATCTTTTATTAATCTTCAACCACCTAAAATATCAATTTTATCTTGCTCCATTAATCCCGAGCTTAAATCAACTAGAGCTGTAAACATCCCATATGAGCAGATGTGCTAGAAACAAGTGATAGAATCTGGTGATTGTGGAAATTGTTATTCAGTTTGCTACATATTGTCTATTGATCTACTTGTGAGACACTGGATTTAATAAAATGGAAGATCACGCACAAGATCAAACTAACTACAGGGATTCAAGGCACTCGATTGTAGAATTGATGAAGATTTTGTTTCTGCAAGAACAAAAGAACGCAATATGAATATGCATCTCTGTGTACATGTACTTGGCATGTAGTTCCTGAGCTTATCAACTTCATCCAGCTACCACAAGCCCTTTTCGAAGGCTTGTTGTTGCTGCTGTTCTTTTCTAGCTTTTTCGTTTTCACAAATCGTTTGGATTGATTGGGGCAGTACCAAGGTCTTTCTGTTACTTGATGCCAATGTACCAGAGCAGATATTATCAAGAGCTGGCTTCAAGAATTTACTAAGACACCAAGTTTCAATCTTAAGAGCGTAATATTTGCAATTATCCCACATCGACATATCAAAGAAGTGACTATGCTTGGTGAGGTTTTAAAACCAGAGCTGAAACGCTGTACAAAGCATACCTTTCTCGGCCTTTTGGCTAAGATCAAGTGTAGTATCTGTTCTTATCAGTTTAATATCTGATATGTGGATCATTGATCCACACGATATTAAATTAATTTTTTAGAGGGGAGGGCTCAATACAATAGCTTGCTATTGTGAGTCCTGAGCGTCGCCCATGCGTTGCACTACTGCAAGGGCTTGGCGCACCCCCACCAAATCT
>SKCR01036044.1:0-31408 GCA_019454045.1 Zanthoxylum bungeanum
TAGGGCCGGTCGTTATAAAATATGATAATTAGGTAGGTTCCCAACCAATTTATGATATAAATCATAATTCCTTGATCATTGGGTTGGACAATCAAACATGCCATAGCTTATGCTACTCCTTGTGGACACCCAATCTTTGCCACTAAGTTATAAGACCACGCCTAAGGGTCACTGCGTCTTATGACTCATAAAATTCAAACCATTATCAATAGTACGATTTAGGGACAAATTGGTATTGGTCAGTCTGGTAAAGCCTAGTCTTGCCAATACGGTTTAAGCCTTTTGGGTCTATACTTTACAATGGGAGGCAAATTTTAGACTTAAATTATTATTGAGGATTTTAGCAGGTTTAAGTGAATAACTGTCAAATGGATTCCTCCATTGAAAATTCCCCAGAGGGAGGGTGAAGCGAACTCTCTTAAATACCCTTACCTCTTAGGCTCTTATTGCCTTGGTGACAGGAATAAACAATAGATCCTTTAAATTAGTCCAACACTTTAAATATGCTTTAAGGTAAGCTTTGAGTAAATGATTATCTAAATGTCTTCACACCTTTTCTTTTTGGCTATAAAAAGGTAGTGAGTGAAGGAAGACACCAAATCATTATCTAACTCTAGTAATACCTTTGGTTAAATTAACTTTAGTTTGGAAAGTTTTATTAACCTCTTGGTCCCAACCCACTTGTATCTTTTATAATGTCTTTTATTATAAACAAGTGATTTCTATTTATTAGCCTTAAGGTAATAAATCTCTAAGTTCATCACGGAATAATTATTTAGCTAAGGGATAAGCAATACACTCTTATTTCTTAGAAAGTCTCTAGATGCTTGCACCCTAAATAATCATGCCAATTCTAATCATACATAGAATCATCAAGCATATGAGTTTTAATATGTTGGAATTATTTTAGGCATTAAATAACTTTGATTAATATTTATTATGATATTGCATTTTATTTTATTCAAATAAATTTACTTTTCACATTTTTCTGCAGACGCGTGAACTTTAAATGCATTTCACAATTCACATCTTAACCAAATCATGCAAAACTTGTGCCTAAAATTACGTTCAGGGTGTTAGCTTTCCAACGAGCTTTTAAACACCCAATTTCGAGTTCAAATGAGAGAGAACTAATCAAAACAAAAACGGCGTGTTGATACCACTGTTGGGAAGCGGCCGCGAGTGCGCAGCGGAAAATTAAAATTATTATGCCACTTTCCTTTTGCCCAAGACCCATTTGTTTTTATTATTCTAAAAGCCTAGGCATGTTACTATATATTCTAAGCATAAAACTCATAAAAATATGCAAAGAACATAAACCTAAACATGCTAACTATCATAAGAACTCTAAATAAAATAAAGAAAGAAAAAGACTTACTTGAACCGTAGACTCATCCAGTCCTCCCTCCAATCTACAAGCTTTTCTCGAACTCAGCGAGCTCTTCCACGTTCCAAAGAGCCACCCAAGTGTGTGGCCTCCAAAGATGCACACACCAAAGCCAAAACTCAACGGCAAGACTACGCCTTGAGTGCACAGGTATTTTGCCCTTGGTGCTAGCCTAGGCAAATACCTCAAAAATTTTAACTCGAGGTTCCTCTAGTCAATTAGACTTAAGGATCCTCAAAATCAGTGGCTTACTCTTAAAATTTAGAGTTGCTCACTTATATAAACCCAATATATAAGTGCTCCAATACAACAAAATTAATTAAGAATCTGATGTGGGATAAAATCTAATTTAATCTTAGCCATTGGATCTTAATTTAGTGGTTTAATGAGATTATAAAACCCTAATAAGAGATTGGGCCGAATTGGAATTCAAAACAAATAACAAAAAAAAAATTACTATTCACGTGAATAGTAATTTTATTTATTCCAATTCCCAAAGTGCCCCTATCGTCATTCACCAATCCCTAAGCCACTATGGAACCTCATAAATGATTTGTTCAATAATTAAACACATTGAACCATTTATGAACAATTCCTACAGCAATCATATATGCTGTTATATTTATACTGTGCACTGTTAACCATTGATTTCGACTTTATTGTGTGTGACCTTTTGGGTTCCCCTCAAGTTGGACATGAAATGAATCGTGATAATTTAATCGAACATAAATTATCCTCCGATCAAATGGTCGTTCGATTTCAATGACCAAGGTTGACATCTAGCAACATGCCAAGGCCCCCAAATGAGAAGGAAAAATATATATATACCCATTCTGTATGCGATTTACATATGATACGGTCCATCGCCTCACTATATCCCCACCTATTGACCTAGGGTACGGAAAGTTTCTACCCATATGGTCAAAGGTATGATGTTGATAGTGTCATGAATCGTGCTAACCCAAGAATCTCACATGATTCTTCCGCTGTGGCCACAGTCTCAAGCACTGATCACACATATCAACCCGCGAACTGGAATACTACTCTTATAAGAAAATATTATCCGAGGAGTGGCGATTCTCTGTTGTATCTTTAAAAATTTCATGTGTTTCAATAAATGACCCAATCATACCCTTATGACCGGATCTTTTGAACCGGGGAAGGAAAATGTCAAAGTTATTTGATCCACACATAAGATTGTAAAGACCTCAAGTCTAAGGACTAGTCATATAATCGATACATGAAAGTGCTCACAGACACATTGATAAACACTCCATACAAAAACTTTCGGCAGTCAGTTTGATGGACACGAGAAACTCATGCATCCATGTGATACACCAAGCGGACGGATCTCCGCTAGTAGCCTACGAGATCGGCTACCCCACTTAAGGGTGGATCATATCATCATGCTAGTCTTCCGCTTTGTGAAAGCCCACATTATTCACAAAACTATGACTATGAATATTTAAGAGTAATGATTCTCATAAGGCGTGGAAGCCATCGTCTTATTACTCCAAGGGCTTTATTACAGTGTTGATGATTCATATAAGTTATGTAAGACACGTATAATAAAGATTTTCACTTTATTAATTAATGAAAATATTACAAATACATGTACATATAGCCCATCCACAAGTTGGGTATAGGGCATATCCTAACAAGGTTAACATTTTTACATTCATACACACAAGTGCAATTGAGAGAAAATAGAGAGAGTTCAAACATTCACGAGTGTTGTGAGAGTGTTTGAAATTCCAAAGAGCCAAACACCATTGTGACATCTTAATTCTCTAAATTGTTTAGAGTTTTTATCTTTGTGAGTGAAGCCCACACTTCGGTTTGTTGGGTTCGAGTCGTAGTTCGGAAGATCGAATGGTTGATCTAAGCGTTGGACATCAAAAGATTGATTTCGGTTATTATAACAAATGGAGAATGCAAAAAAAAAAATTTAAAGATCCATACCGGAGCCGGTGCCACCACAAGTAACTTTCGTCGCGCTAAGGAAAGTCATTTCCTACATTCATTTACATGTTGAGCTAGAACATAGAGCCTATTGGGGTATTAAAACTCTTAACTTTGATCTGAGTACTGCAGGTACACAGCGGAAGCTATAATTAACAGAACTTGAAGAATTACGGAATGATGCCTATGAAAACTCACGCCTCTACAAAGCAAAGATAAAAGCTGCCCATGACAAGCAGATAATGAGGAAGAATTTTGAGCTTAACCAAAAAGTCTATCTCTATGATTCCCGGCTCCATTTTCATCCAGGCAAGTTGCGATCCTGATGGACCGGACCTTTCCTTGTGAATCAAGTTTTTCCCCCATGGAGCTGTTGAAGTGGAAGATCCCAAGGATGGTAGAGTTTTTAAAGTCAATAGACAGAGGCTAAAACCGTTCCTGGACAATCAGATTCCTGCAGCAGATGATGCCCCTCTGGCTGACCCTACCTATCCGGATTGATCTTTCTTTTCCACATTATTTACTTTATTTATTTTCTAGTTATTTTTAATTTTCCTTCTTTCTTCTTTTTGTTTTGTTTCGTTTCTTATTTCTTTTGTAGGATAACATATTACTTCATCCAGGTTCACGATCTTTCGTCAGGTGAACTCATTCATTGTCTTTTGTCTTTCTAGTTGTTACATTGAGGACAATGTTTCATTTAGGTTAGAGTGGTGGTATTATCATGTGCTTTACCTGGTTATGTATGTGTTATTCTTGTTGAATTGGTATTCTATTAAAAAAAAATTGTTTTGTTTGTTTATAGTCCTTAATAGTAAAACATAAGTCTAATGATGATATTGTTTGCTTTAGGGTGATATCTTAGAGAAGATAAGTCGCTTAATGTACTTTTATCTGATACTTTGAGTAGTTGATCTATGTTAGACTCATAAGCACTTAATTATAGGTTTTTAGTAGTGAAAACATGAGTAGTTAACAAGGTGACTAGTTGAAGAAATTGCATATTGATGAATGAACGTTTGCTTAGATGTCTATCCTGATTTGCTAGTGTTATGATGTGTGGTATGATAGAAAATGAAAAGAAATTGTCTCTAAAGAAATAAATTAAACCACCTATAACCGATAAGCGTGAAGCTACCCATGGGTGAGTATTAGGACCACCATGAGGAGAAATGTTACCTTAAAAGGGCAGGTGGGTTGAACAAAAAAAAACAAGAAAATAAAAGAAAATAAAAATCATACCATATTGAGCACAAAAAAGCAATTACAAAGCTTATTGAGATATCTATGTTGGTTAGACCCATCGATCCCAATTTTTAAACGAAATCATTAAGTTGGCTTACCTAGGAATCAAGCTGTGAATGAACCTTTACACATATACATTGTGAGTCTGGTTTAGATGATTTATTTGAGGACTTAGATTTGAGTTACATTGAGTACTTTGAAGGTTCTCTTGTTTCAGTACTAGGCATTTTTTGAGGACAATAATATGTGTAACTATTGGGACTACTGTATTTTGTTATTTTCAGTTTGCATGTTTGTATGTGTTTTGAATGACGTTTGTGGGTGTCGTCACTGTAAGCCCTCATGAGACTATAACTCATCCACTAGGGACACCTAAGGGTTTAAAGGCTTGTTGTATAGGGATCACGATTACATTTAGCGTATGCAACAAGCCTTTAAACCCTGGGCGGCCCTAGTGGACGAGTTATAGTCTCGTGAGGGCTTGCAGTGATGACACCCACAAACGTCATGTACACACATGCAATCATGCAAAAATATAATAAAATAAAATAGTCCCAATAGTTACACATGATATTGTTCTCAAATAATGTCTATCAATGAAATCAGAGATCTTCAAAGTACTCAAAGCAACTCAAATCTGTAGGACACAGATGTTGGACGACGTTGTTCCGGGCTCACGGCCCGGTCAGGAGTACGGAGTAGCCCGCGGGGGACTAAACCGGAGAAATAACATGGAGTCGCCACCCTGTGTGAACCAGGAAAATGATTTAAGGCCGCACTCGCCCCTCGCAAGGGAATACCTCAATCTGTTGGGTTCGGAATGGTCCCTTACTTATGCCACTTGTAATAATATGATTTGTGCAATAATCTAACAAAGCCTAAGTAACGTATATTTCCAAGGATAATTTACTCCTAAGTTTGTATGTATAAATGAATCATCATAACGGCAAACATATGATATCACACAATAATCTCATTAACATGTTGAATCATCAAACACAAAAATAAATAACAACCTGAACATAAACATAAAGAAACACCTATTGCGAAAGGAGATAACAAGATCATGCATATAGGAATAACATACTAATGGCTAAATCATGCTTGAGAAACAAGTAACATCCTAAAGACCTAATCATGCTTGAACACAATCTTGCGAACACATCAAATAGATGAATGCGAGAATACAAATGGATGATAACAGCAAAAGTGTCAATAATGGAATGGCATGGTTAATTACATAACACAAAAGAAATCACCCAAGAAGCGATCATGCATGAAATGTGATGAAAAGGACTCAGTTCAGTGTATGTGCGTTCGTGTAGAGTCGTAAATGCGTTCGAACGGTAAACAGAAGGTTTGCGTTCATGTAGCGTTTGAGAACGCGTTCGAACGGGACCAGACCTGATGCATGATAAAATAAAGAAAATGCGTGCGCTTTCGAGTAGCGTTAGTAAACACGTTCGAACGGTAAACAAAAGTTTCACGTTCGTATAGCGTTCGAGAACACGTTCGAACGCGACAGGACCTGATGCATGATGAATGACGCAACACATACATAGATAAGTAAATCCACAATGTAGTACCTCGTGTGCCCGAACTCATTCCCATTCAATCGGGTGTACCTCGTCCGGCGCGGCAAAACATCGTGGTAAAGGTAGCCTTTGGCATTTTCCTCGAATAGAGGACATTGAATCCACCCTAGTTAGCCATGCGCACAAGAATGCAATGCATGCGTAATAAAGCAACGATATGCAAAGGATAAATGACATGATAAAAGGCGCGTAAAGGTAGCCTTTAGGCATTTTCCCTCGAATAGAGGACCTTGAATCCACCCTAGTTAGCCCATACACACAAGAATGCAATGCATGCGTAAATAAAGCAACGATATGCAAATGATAAATGACATAATAAAAGGCGCGGTAAAACATCGTGGTAAAGGTAGCCTTTAGGCATTTTCCCTCGAATAGAGGACCTTGAATCCACCCTAGTTAGCCCATGCGTACAAGAATGCAATGCATGCGTAAATAAAGCAACGATATGCAAATGGTAAATGACATAATAAAAGGCGCGGCAAAACATCGTGGTAAAGGTAGCCTTCAGACATTTCCCTCGAATAGAGGACCTTTAATCCACCCTAGTTAGCCCATGCACATTATGTTACCGTGCATATAAAATAAAGACAACAATAATATAGGACCTCGTATGCTCGATTAAACATATCTCACATTCAATCAAACATACTCCGTCCGGCGCGGCAAAGTATTGTCGTAAAGGTAGCCTTTTGGACTTTTCTTCCCTCAAATAGAGAACCTTTAGACCAACATACTAAGCCCATGCGCACTACATCATCAATACACAAACAAATAACGTGCAAAAGTAAAGCGAAAACGACTAAATCATGTTTAAATATAAATACATACTAGCGACTGAATCATACTCAACACAAGGTTGGATGAAAAGAAATATGTGTGTCTCTCAAGCGGTACGTGGCGTTGTATCCTGAGTACAGACCGCACTACCATCCAATTGGATTCAGCTATGGAATTTACATCCGGATTTCCATCCGATATACCACAAGAGAGAACACATATTTCGTTCATCCGGAAATCACATCTTGTGCCAACCCACAATACTCATGCAAAATAAAGTAAGAAAATAAATAAAAGGGAGGGTGCCCTCAGGTCTAACCTTTTAGGTCATCTCTCGAAAGTGCGTTACACGGCCGTCGGAAAGGTTGATGCTCCGCAACTTCCCCGGTCCACTGCTCTCGTTCGCTGCTTCACTATTTTGAGCCATCGTTTCCTCTGTTTTGCTTCCATTTGCTGCTGTTTTACAGTCACTATTTTACGGTTTTAGGCTACTATTTTTGGGGTGGTTAGGGGGGCTGTATGGGAGCAGTTTTGGTCACGGCAATGGGGCTGTTTGTGGACTGTTTTGTTGCGGCAATGGGGGATGTCTTTGTTTATGATTTTCGGTGAATTGGGGGTTATTTCAAGGGTGATTTTCGGTGAAGGCTTACTGTTTTAGGGGTGTGATTTTCGGTAATGGAGGGTGTTTAGGGGGATGAGTTTCAGCTGTAGTAGAGAGATGATGAGAAGAGAAACTTTTTTTTGTGCTTGTTCTTGTGTTATGCGTGAATGGACTAGGGGATGAGAGTGTTGGATTTGTGTTTCTTTTATAGAAAATTGCTAGGGCTTCTCTTGTTTGAAAAGGAATAAGATTTGTGTATTAAAGAGATGCCATTTAATTAGTGTCACACAAGGAAAACATATTTAATTGGGGACAGGATTTGTTTAAATAAGGAAGATCAAATATTTGATTTGTTTTATTTAGGTATGTGAATTATTTAAATTGGGATGTGATTTATTTAATTTAGGAAGGATATTATTTTAATTTGTGACATGTTTTAAATGTTTTAATTATCTTTGGGTGGGTTTTGGTGGGCTAATTGGGCTTGGGCCGTGAGGCTAGCAAAAAAATCAGAAGTACCGACACCGTTCGAACGCCGATTCGAACGCTGCACGAACGCCCGCAATCTGTTTGACGTTCGAACGTGTTCACGAACGCAGCACGAACGAAAACAGTGAACATGTGAATTGAATCCGATGACATACTTGTTCTAAATTTCCCCTTCCGACATTCGTTTCCCGCGACTTTCGTGAATTAAAAGGTAGTGTCTCCAAATGAGACTCATCATAGGGACTTACATGCAAAATGCAGTGCCTACAAAATCCAAGTTCTTGAATAAATCATCTAAGCCAGACTCGCAGTGTGTGTGTGTAAAGGTTCGGTCACAGCTTGACTCATAAGTAAGCCAACTCGATGATTTCGTCTCAATAATTAAGATCTGATGGGTCAAACCAACCTAGATATCTCAAAATTACTCTGTAATTGTTTATTCTGTGCTCCATATGGTATGTTTTTTTTCTTTCTTTTTCCTTTTTTTTCCAATTTTTTTTCAACACACCTACCCTTTAAGGTAGCATTTCTCCTCATGGTGGTCCAACACTCGCCCATGGATAGCTTTATGCTTATAAGTTATAGGTGGTTTAACTTTTTCTTTTTCGTTTCTTTCTTTCAAATTTTTTTTCTTCCTTTTCTTTTATTTTTAACCATACCATACATAATAACACTAGCATATTGAGATAGATATCTAAGCAAACAGTCATTCATCGGCAAACAATTTTTTCAACTAGACACTTTGCCAAATACATAGGTTCTTACTGCTAAAAACCTATTGTTAAGTGCTTACGAGTCTAACCTAGATCACTTACTCAAGGCATAAGATAATAGTCAATTGGACACTTATGATTTCAAAGATTTCATCTAAAAATGATAAGTAAAGATAAGTGAGAGTGTGTCGAACCCAGACGGATTGTATTTAACTCACACTAAATACTATAATTGATAATCCTAACTTTTTTAAGAAAACAACTAAATTAAGATTAAACTAATATTAAAACTAAAAACTAAAGAAACGTGATATTAAAACGTATGATAAAGATAATTCAATGAATAGAGATATTTTAGAGTTTGATTTCACCTAGCTATCCCCTATGTAGTTGTCATGCCATTCAATTATTATTCAGTTGTATTTTTTATAAGTTAAGAATCCTAAAGTATTTCACTCCATCTCCCTAGCAATAGTGAAAAGATTATTAATTACCGACTTCGATATCCCTATAAAAATCTACTAATCAACAATTCGTTACGTTCTGTAATTCTTTAATAACGACTTCAAATGAATTATAGATTCTCTCGAACTCTACAAATCTCATAAGTTATATTCTCTAGATCCTATTCAAAATCTCTTTCTCCCGAGCGATAGATTCTAAACATTCATCATCTCAATTTGTGGCCAACAAACAAGAAGCATTAAACGCAAGAGAATATAAATAAACTGAACTAAAACTTCATAAAACTTAAATTGACAGTCAATACATAGGTTCAAGCATTGGCTACATCATCCTCTAGAATTATAGAGTTAGTTCATGATTAAAGATAATAACAATGGAAATAAGGTCATGAATCTAATAGAAATTATTAGAGTTAAAGAAAGAAACTAGAAGATTAAACCCGAGTTGAATACCTTCGTCTTCGGATGCCACCGCTTTTGTCTCTTATTGTCGCTCTTCAATCTCTCTTTGGATCTCTCTAAAATATGTGTTTTAAGTTTTGAGTTGTATTAGCCTCCTCTTAGGGTTTTGGACGAGTTTATGTATTTATAGGAAGTTATGGATTCCTTATGCGTGTAAAACCCTAATTTCTGAAGATTCTGGATGTCTGCCGCAGCGTCGCGACGTCCGAATGTGGCGTTGCGATGCTGCTCCCTCTGGAAAAATATGTGTGGGGAGCTGAAGGGGCGTCGCGACGCCAAGCATAAATCTGGCAAGTTATTTTCTGTGTTTTCCGCTCTTCCCGCCTGCTTCCGATGCATCCGTAGGATCCCAAAACACGTACAATTGCCCTAAGATCCATGTCCTAATGCTTCCTAAAACATAAAACAAACTAAAAATACATTAAATGATATGGAATCTAACAAGATAATAAGCTAAGAATGCATGAATAAGTGGGTATAAACCGCACTTATCAAGTAGGTTATATAAACAATAATTAAAAATTAGAATTACAACTACAATAATAAACTCATATTTATCTTGAGAGATTGATTTAGGCATTTTGCCAATATATATATATTGAAAATATTGGCAAAATTGGCATTTTTTTAATTTTATTTATATATTTTTCGAAATTTCATCTTAGCAACAAAATCCGAACCCGGATGATCCGATTCGGGTTCAATCCAGCCTACATAATATGTAATTCGGGTTGCATGTATAAAATCTAGAACTTTAGATTTTTTTTTTCAAATCGAATCTGGATTTAATGAAATCCTTAAATCCGGACCTATAAACTCGGATACAGATCCAGATTTTACCCTGATTCGATATAGGAAAAGTCACCCAGATTTCCTCACTCCACTGACTCTGTGGCAGCCATGTCGCCTCCTCTACAGCTTTCACTTGCAACAGAGGTCAAATAAGGTGCAGATCCCCGACCCCTTTTTATTTTAAATTATTTTAATTTTTAATTATCACATTCACTGTGATTTTGGTTTAATTAGTTTCAGGAATCAACAAATATGGGAAGCAATCTGTGCTCCACTGCAAGAAACAAGAACCAAGAACCATGTAATTTAGAATTTATGTATTTGATTAATAGGTTTATTTTTTGTGTTTTTGTGTAAAATATATAAGATTTTGTTGTTTCCATTATAATCTTAATAGTAACAGAGCGAAGTTATACATGTTTGTTCGTCTTTCATATGATGTAAATTATCATCATATTTCAGAAATTCTAAAAGCTTCTCCTCTGGCTAATTTCTTCTTTACCTGTATACACATCGACTCCAATTCCACATTGGTATATCCGATCCGAGTCATTTTCATTTTAAGCTAATATCCATCCAGACTCGTGAGAGCAAACTACAGCTCTGCCATTCAGCGGAGACTTACCCTTTCCGGTGCTAAATTGAACTGCCAAGCGCCTTCCATTTAATCAGAGATAATTTTGTGTCACATCGCCAAGAATGCAAATACACAGAATTTTTTTTTTTTTTTTTTTTCTCTCTGAAACTAAACAAACCTGAAGCTTTCCCCGTGTTCTGAGGATAGGCTATTAGATCATGGATATTACATAAGCTGAAGAAGTGTCCAATAAAATAACCCCTAGAGAAACTAATATGCACAGAAGTTTCAATGACATGTAAATACAATGCAGATGCAGGACACCAGAGAACACCTAGTTCTATACACCCAAATGCTGGGACTATGCCTATAAAAGAATCATATATTGATTCTAACATGTTTGATTTTTTATTTTTTATTTTTTGGTTTCTTTTTATCCTGTTCTATTACTACATGGTTGCTAAAATCCCCAATTCCAGCATCCATTCCTACACTGTTGCATGCCGCCACTCGTCCTGAGTGCCAGCAGCAAATGAACTATGAAATTTTTAGAGACACCAAGGTAAAAGGAAGAACCAGCCTGCATCTTCCATTTTCCTTCACCTGTATGGAGCGACTCAGACATTCAACTTCTCTGGTGAGAATGACAACGTATGACCTGCATAATGAAAATTGAGGCAGACTTAGCTTTGACGAAGATTTCTTCAAACTGTATAAACAGCAAAATAGGCAGATAACGAAGAAACCAGAAATAAGAATGATTGTTCCCCCATCATATTTATGATATCCAGCACAGTAATCTACAGGAGTGAAGAAGATAAATTTACCTCTAGAATGCAAGAAATTGATTTGCAAGGCTAGATCCGAAGCCCGCCACTGAAGTAGCAGTCCCACTGCCCTTAGTCCTATGCAATCTAAGGATACCTGCAAACAAACAACAGTCAGAACTCCGAACCACATTTTAGTACTTGGTATCAACATGGAAGTGACAGCATAACCCAAGTGCTTAATGCCACTGACCTTGATCAACCCCTCACCCAGTTGTTTGGTCAGAACCGCCACCTTGCATGAACTGAGATGGAGCGGGAACTAAAAATTGATGTTGCGCTTGAACAGGTGCAGTTAAACCTGATAAAGCCAAAGAATTTTATTGATCAGGTCATTTCCGTAATATTATCTTGATGAAACAGCAATAGAGTAAATTTTCAACGTTATGAGTCCTCAATAATCATGTGTCTCTTCATTGAAATTTAATTTCTCCTTTTCTCCAACAAGACTTTAAGAATACTGCTCTGTGCTCTCCAAGGGTAAATTCTCTCTTTTTAACAGCCTTTTTAGGTCATCTACCTATCACTTTTTGCATGATTCCGCATTTCGAAATTCTAATTTCCATTCTAAGGGCTGAGACACTTTATATGTGCTTACAACAAAATAATTCAGCCTTGATGTACCACTCACATAAACATTTTAGCATATTTGATTATTTTGTGTAATTAGTGATTGGATGTGAAACCTTGCTAAAACAATAAAAGATTTGAGTTTAAAGTTTCAAGATTCTCAAACAAAACTTCAAGATTTGAGTTTAAAGTTTCAAGATTCTCAAACAAAACTTCATCAGCCTAATTGAATCCTGGAGTAGGTATATATATAAATGATGGTCCTAGCCTCTTCGGTAAGTGCAAGTTCAATAAATTAATCTTCATGATTCACACATAATTCAATGTAATCCGTTTCATCACATGGATTATGAACTCACGTGATATACATAAAGAGGTTCAAACTTCATTGGTGTATGTAAAAATGATAACTACATCCAATCTATATTTCTAAGACAGTAAAACTTACTTGTGGGATATGGTGCTTGAACTGTAGGCATAGGCGATGATGTGATAGCATTTACATTTGGTCCACTGAACTGCACAATCTGATGACGAGGCATTCCATATCCCTGCACTGGTGTATAACCATGGCCTCCAGGAATTGTTTGACCCAATTGCCCGTAAGGATGGACTGTGTTGACTGTCCCAGGAACTCCATATATTGGAAAATACTGCTGGTATGGGTTGTACACACCCTACCATTAGGATAACGACATGCAACAAATATGAGTAATCAGCATTGCAAATACATGAAACCCTCACAATAAGTACATTTTGATTGCTCCCGCCAATATGGAGAACTATATACCTGTGGGTAAACATACTCGGGTCCATATGCAGCATACCTGCATAGATAAGCCAACCATTCAATCCACGGAAGACCAACAATAACAAATTTTGGGGGTTAAATTGAGAACGGGGCGTGAGAAATAACACTGTGAGGAATAAATGATGAAAGGCATACACATTATCCATTACATAGGATCCAAGTTTTCGGAGTGCACTATAGCAGCATTCTCCTAATCTATGAAGGAGCCAACCCTAGTACGTCCTAGATAAACTAATAGAAGAGAGGCCCGACAACTTAAACAAGATCTATTGGGTTATTTTGCAGTTCTTATCAAGTAATGAACATGATTCTTGCCTGCATAATAAACATTGAACTTGGGCACATATCATCAGCAACTACCACCTGCAATTACCAATCACACAAGGTCACATATCTCTGTAGTTTGGACCATATCAACCTTGAAATCGAGGGAAACGATTAAGTACTCCTAGAGAAACAAAAAGCCCTAGGCATACAGTCAATTTCATGATTTGTAAATGAACAAACTGGCAACAAAGGAAAACAGAACGATGAAAGAAATAGGAGTAGTTACAAAGAAGAAAAACCTAACTGAACTGAATGACTACCGAATTTTTCCATGGTCAATCCAACATAGGTGATTGATGATCATATGTTGACAATACAGCTATTACCATATATTCACCCTAAAGCTATCACCCAAATGATATAATGACCAATGTGTGCAAATATGCATCTCCTTGTCTACATGGAGAGCATGGCCCATGGCCAGGCCAACTAAAGAATCAGTAAGTCAGTCACATGCACGGGAACAAGCTCTAATACTGAAATCTCAGTCTACTAGCCTTGACAAAACAACAAATAAAAGGAGGAAAAACAGAGGGGGGAGCTTAAGCCAAACTGATTTGGCTCTGGATAAAAGTTAAAATAAATCTGTCACGACTCACGACCCTCCCTAGAGCGGTCCCAACCCTAGAAAGGGGTTCGCTGACTTCTTTAGTTCGAGTATTCTATATGTCATACAAATTAAACAAATATGCACAAATATGCACAAATATTACATCTTAAATTACAAATTTAGCAAATTACAACACAAGTCTTAAAAACATGAAATCATGACTTAAATGTCAGGACCATCCCTAAAAGCGACTGTGGCACGTGGATTAAATCTTGTTATTGCTACTGCTGTGCTGGCGAACTACCTGGAATGCCTGGGAAAATGGGGGATGAGCTTAAAGAGCTCAGTAAGTAAAACACTCATACTCTCAACATGACCAACATGACCTCACCAACAAAATAGATATATATTTATATAATATATGAAAATAACATATACTATAATATCATCTCAAGCAACCATCCCACAACAATACAACATCCATCAAACATGGTTGCTAATCCGGGTCCAGTATAATAGTGGATTGAAACCAATGGGAGGTAACACACAACTCCCAAGATTTCCCACCACAAATTATGCATAACATCCCATAGTCTCTCATGAGCTCTCTCTCCTAATATCTCATCTCTCATATCATCTCATCTCCGACCACTATTATACAAAACCCGGCAGCATAACATAACAACACATATCATCCAATACAAACACATCTCATATTCAATCCATCAATCTCAACTCAACAATCATGAATTCATATTTCTCATGCTTTCAATAACTCAATATATATATATATATATATCTTAACACACATATATATAAATAATAATATTTATATATAACAATAATTATTCTATAATATAAATATATATATATATATAATTTCACAACAACCATCAATCAACAAACAATTATGTTAAGGGAATCATCGTGCGTTGTATACTTACCTCAATCCACGCAAAAGTCCTTAATAAGTCTATATCCTCGCTAAGAATCTGAAAAATAAAATTACGACTAGGTCCCTCAACCTTTCCAAAATTATGATTTTACCCCTAAACTTTCTAAATTTCCATTTTAGCCCCAAAACTTTTCTACTATGTCCATATAGTCCTAAAACTCTCAAAATATTACCTATTAATCCCTGAAAACCAAAATTTACAGATTTACCCTCTTAATCATGCAAATATACAATTTAGTCCAAAACTTTCAAATTCTTACAGTTACACGCCCAAAACGGTAATAATCACGTACCAAGCTCCAACGACCTCCAAACCTCACAACGAAGGAGCCGCTGGTCAGTAAACGTCACAAGGATCCCAGTGATGGTGGTGGTAAGGGCTGAAGCACGGTGATTACCGATGATCGGTTAAACAACGATAACTACCGTTTTTGGCTCGTTTCTCAACAACCGAAGGTCCGATTTGGGCAAACGAAGTGTCCAACTTGCGTATCTCGACGAGGGGAAGATTCTGGTCCAGGAGGTGTCGTACACGCACAGCAACGCGTCGCGACGGCAGCAAGGCGGCGCATGGGGCGCGTGAGGGCGTGTGGGTGGGAATCTCGGCGGCGGTCTGATAGCGTTGGATTTGTCTTGTCGAGGGGATTCTCCAGATGTGGTCACTCGCCGCAAACAGAGATCGGACGACGTCGAAAAGCGCCTTTCTCTCTCTGTCCATGCACTTTCTCTCTTCAGGAATTTCTCCCTCAAATGCTCTCGGTTTCTCTCTCTAAAACTCCCTAGGATTGCTCTCAAAACTCTTTGAAATTTATCTTCAACACTCTCCCTTCACTCCCATCTTGGTTATTAACAAAAATAAAAGAATGGCTAAAGTGTTCCATTAAAAGAAATTGTGGTGGTTAGTAAGGTTAATGGTGGGGTGAATAGTTTTGTTTGGTTTTAATGATATGGAGACATGTTTGGTGCATGAGTGATGATGTTGGAGGTTAAGAAAAAAAATACAAATGGTTTGTTATGATAATGTTTTTGCATAATGAAAGAAAAAAGAATGAGTTATTACAATCTACCCTCCTTATAAAAATTTCGTCTAGAAATTTCTCAATCCTCAAACAGCTCTGGGTATTTCTCCCTCATATCTCGTTCCACTTCCCAAATCGCTTCTTGAATATGATGATTAGACCACAAAACCTTCTCAGGAGGAATACGTCTGGATCTCAACTCTTGAATATTTCGATCTACAATCTTCACAGGCTTTTCTTCATATGTCAGATTCTCGCTCAACTTTACCAGTTGACTCTCCAAGATGTGAGAAGGGTCCGGTACATATTTCTTCAGCATGGATATATAAAACATTTTATGAATCCTTTCCAATTCCGGTGGCAATATCAGACGATACGCCACTTCGCCCACTTTTTCCAAAATCTCAGAATGACCAAAATTGCGCGGTGCCAACTTTCCATTCCAGCCAAATCTCAATACTCCCTTCCAAGGAGAGACTTTCAAAAAGATTTTATCCCCCACTTGGAACTCAAGGTCTTTCCTCCTTTTGTCGGCATAACTCTTTTGTCGACTCTGCACCTCTAACTGTCTAGTTTGGATCAGTCTAATCCTCTCAGATGTCATATCTACCAAGTCTGAACCATGAATTTGTCTACCTCTAACCTCGCCCCAACAAACAGGAGTCCTGCATCTCCTCCCAAACAAAGCCTCAAACGGAGCCATGCAGATACTAACCTGAAAGCTATTATTGTAGGCAAACTCTATTAGATGTAAATGCTCGTCCCAATTTCCAGTAAATGTCAATACACACGATCTCAGGATTCTTCTAACGTCTGAATCGTCCGCTCTGACTGTCCGTTGGTCTGTGGGTGGAATGTGATGCTCATAGAAATCTTCGGTCTCATAGACTTCTGGAAACTCTGCCAAAAACGAGAAGTAAATCTGGCATCTCTATCTGATACAATCGACAATGGTACACCATATAACCGTACAATCTGCTCCATATATAATTTTGTTAGTCTCTCTGGTCCCAATGTAACTCGAATCGACAGAAAATGGGCAGATTTAGACAATCGATCCACTATCACCCAAAATGCATCATAGCCTTTCTATGTCCTCGGCAGCCCTACTACAAAATCCATCGTAATGTTTTCCCATAGCCATTCAGGTATAGGTAGAGGCTGGAGTAATCTGGCTGGATGTTGAGGTTATGCCTTAACCTGCTGACAAACCAAACACCAAGATACAAACTCTGAAATTCTTCTCTTCATTCCCGGCCATCAATATGTCTTCTTCAGATGTTGATACATCTTGGTGCTCCCATGATGCATATTATAAGGAGCATCATGAGCCTCATCCAAGATCTCCTGCTTAAGCGTTCCAGTAGTTGGATGGAGTTTCATAAAGGCAATTGTAAATATCCTTCCAAAGGTCTTGAACATATTTGAAATCAATAACTGTTCGATCAGTGACTGGCCATTTGCAAAGGTTTTGATATATCTCCTTAGCTCTGGCAACCTGTAAACATAAGCTAGGATTGACAGAAGAGGATGTCATGGAAGAATTTTGAATATTCATTAAGAACTCATGCATCTCTTTATAGGGAGAGATAGTGACAATTTCTTCATGAAGAAGAAACTTCCACAATATCCATGCTTGAATGGCAAGGATAATAATTATCATGATGACAAGATGTAAAGCAGAGATGTGAGGGACCTGCAAAATCCTCTTTTCAATACTGGGAATCTTTAAAGGTGGTGGACTCTGTGTAATCTGCTTTAAACTCTTTACAAATGTTGTCTGTGCATGACCCCAAGGTGGAGCATTTTTCTTTATGAGACAAAACAGCTAGCTTGTATGCTATGACACGTGTGGCAAAAACATCTTGAGATAATTGACAATCCCAAGAATTGTTGGATCTGTTTTATGAACAGATTTTCATCAGGGAACCGAAGTAGTTCATGTGCAATGTGAGGACCAGGCTGGATAAAGTGGTATTTTTGGGGCACATTATCTCAGGAGAATGTATTTTTTTTAGATCCACAAAAGGTCGAAGCAGTTTTGTGACAGAGATTCGAAGTTTCCTGGGATTAGCAGGCTATTATCGTCGCTTCATTAGGGATTTCTCTATTATTGTTGCTCCGATGACTCAACTGACGAGAAAGAAGGTACCGTTTGTATGGACTGATGATTGTGAGAGGAGCTTCCAAACCCTGAAGGAGAAATTAACTACTGCACTGGTACTTACTCTACCATTGAAGTTCCCTTATGGATATGTGGTTTATACCGTAGCGTCACATCAAGGGTTAGGATGTGTATTGATGTAGCATGAGAGAGTGATTGCCTATGCCTCGAGACAGTTGAAGACTCATGAGAAGAATTATCCCACCCATGATCTAGAGATGGCAGAGATTGTACATGCTCTAAAGATTTGGAGACATTATTTATATGGTGCCAAGTGAGAGATTTATACTGATCATAAGAGTCTGAAATACCTTCCCACTCATAAAAAGATGAATTTGAGGCAGAGACGTCAGATGGAGTTCCTAAGTGAGTGACTATGATTGTACTATTAATTACCATCCAAGAAAGGTCAATGTAGTTACTGATGCACTGAGTAGGAAGAATGTAGGTAAATTGCAGTTTTTAAAAGCCAAACGGAGGGTGTTCAAGGAGATGACAACATTACGTTTGACTTTCGAGATGTCCGACAGTGGAGTTCTTCTTGCCCATATGAAGGTTCGACCCACACTGTTAGATAGACTCAAAATAGAGCAGAACGAAGATGAGCAATATGGAAAATGGAGAGCAGAGATTGCAAGGGGTGAGACTACTACCTTCAGATTGAGTTCAGATTGATTTATATTAGCACCACATTCCACCCACAGACCAACGGACAGTCAGAGCGGACAATTCAGACGTTAGAAGATTTGCCGAGATCGTGTGTATTGACATTTACAGGAAGTTGGGATGAGCATTTACATCTGATAGAGTTTGTTTACAACAATAGCTTTCAGGCTAGTATCGGCATGGCTCCGTTTAAGGCTTTGTATAGGAGGAGATGTAGGTCTCCTGTTTGTTGGGGCGAGGTTGGAGATAGACAGATTCATGGCTCAGACTTGGTGGATATGACATCTGAGAGGATCAGGCTGATCCGACCTAGACTGTTAGAGGTTTATGCCAACAAAATGAGGAAGGACTTTGAGTTCCAAGTGGGGGATAAAGTATTTTTGAAAGTCTCTCATTGGAATGGAGTATTGAGATTTGGCTGGAAGGGAAAGTTAGCATCGCGCTATATTGGTCCTTTTGAGATTTTGGAAAGAGTGGGCAAGGTGGCATATCGTCTGGCATTACCACCGGAATTGGAAAGGATTCATAAAGTGTTTCATATATCCGTGCTGAAGAAATATGTACCAGACCCTTCTCACATTTTGGACAGTCAACCGGTGGAGTTGAGCGAGAACCTGACTTATGAAGAAAAGCCTGTGAAGATCGTAGATCGAAAGGTTCAAGAGTTGAGATCTAGACGTATTCCACTTGTGAAGGTCATGTGGTCTAATCATCACATACAGAGGCGACTTGGGAAGTGGAACAGGATATGAGGGAGAAATACCCAGAGCTGTTTGAGGATTGAGAAATTTCGAGTACGAACATTTTATAAGGAGGGTAGATTGTAGTAACCCATTCATTTTTCTTTCATTATGCAAAAACATTATCATAACAAACCAGTTGTATTTTCTTCTTAACTTCCAACATTATCACACTCATGCACCAAACATGTCTCCATATCATTTAAACCAAACAAAAACATCCACCCCACCATCAACCCTACTAACCATCACCAATTCCATTATCATCAACACCTTAGCCTTTGTTTTAAATTGTAATCACGAGAGAGTGAGGTTGTCTTGAGCATTTCCAGAGAGCATTTGAGAGCAATTCTAGAGAATTTTAGAGAGAAACCATGAGCATTTGAAGGAGTATTTCTAAAGAGAGAGAGAGAGAGCGTGTCCAGAGAGAGAAATGGGCTTTTCGACGTCATCCGATCTCCGTTTTTGGCAAGTGACCACATATGGAGAATTCCCTCGACGAGACGAATCCAACGCCGTCGTATCACCACCGAGATTCCCACCCACGCTCCCTCACGCACCGCCTTGCTGTCGTCGCGACACGCTCCACGCGCCGCCGTGAGTGTACGACACCTCTCGAACTAGAATCTTCCCCTCGTCGAGATACGCAAGTTGGACACTTCGTTTGCCCAAATCGGACTTGTGATTGTTGAGAAACGAGCCAAAAAAGATAGTTATCGTTGTTTAATCGATCATCAGTAATCACCGTGCTTCAGCCCTCACCACCACCATCCCCGAGATCCTTGAGACGTATACTGACCAGCGGCTCCTTAGTTGTGAGATTTAGAGGTCGTTGTGATTATTACCGTTTTGAGGTTGTAAATGTAAGAATTTGAAAGTTTTAGACTTAATTGTATATTGGCTTGATTATGAGGGGTTAATCTATAAATTCTGTTTTTCAGGGTTAAGAGAGTTTTAGGACTATATGGACATAGCAGAAAAGTTTTGGGGCTAAAATGAAAATTTAGAAAGTTTAGGGGTAAAATCGTAATTTTAACAAAGTTGAGGGACCTGATCGTAATTTTATATTTTTCAGATTCTTATATAGTCATATTAAGAACTTTTGTGTGGATTGAGGTAAGTATAACGCACGATGATTCCCTTAACATAATTGTTTGTTGATTGATAGTTGTTGTGAAAGTCTATATATATATATATATATATATATATATATATATATATTATAGAATAATTATCGTTATATATGAATATTATTATTTATATATGTGTGGAGATATATATATATATATTGAGTTATTGAAAGCATGAGAAATATGAATTCATGATTGTTGAGATGAGATTGATGGATTAAATATGAGATGTGTTTGTATATGTTATGCTACCGGGTTTTGTATAATAGTGGTCGGAGATGAGACGAGTTGAGATGATATGAGAGATGAGATATGAGCAGAGAGAGCTCATGAGAGGCTATGCGAGGTTACGCATAATTTGTGGTGGTAAACCTTGGGAGTTGTGTGTTACCTCTCATTTGTTTCAATCCACTATTATACCGGACCCGGATTAGCAACAATGTTTGATGGATGTTTGTATTGTTTTGGGATGGTTGCTTGAGATGATATTATAGTATATGTTATTTTCATATATTATACATATATACTTATATATATATATATATATATATATATATATCTATTTTGTTGGTGAGGTCATGTTAAGAGTATCAGTGCTTTACTTACTGAGCTCTTTAAGCTCACCCCTTTAAAGGCATTATTTTCATATTTTTAAGGTTTGTGTTGTAAACCATAATATTGGAGAGATATTCAAAGATTTATTAAATTTGTAATTTAAGGTGTATTATGTGTGCATATTTATTTGATTTGTATGACATATAGAATGCTAGAACTAAAAAAGTCCGCAAACCCCTTTCTAGGGTTGGACCCGCTCTAGGGAGGGGGTCGTGCCGATTTGCTAACAAATCTACAAAAATACATTTTCCTGAGATAATGTGCCCCAAAAATATCACTTTATCCAGCCTGGTCCTCACATTGCACAGGAACTACTTCGGTTCCCTGATGAAAATTTGTCCAAAAAACAGATCAAACAATTCTTGGGATTGTCAATTATCTCAAGATGTTTTTGCCACACGTATCATAGCATACTAGCCAGCTGTCCCGTCTCCTAAAGAAAAAGGCTCCACCTTGGGGTCCTGCACAGACAACAGCGGTAAAGAGCTTAAAGCAGATTACGCAGAATCCACCACCTTTAAAGATTACCAGTATTGAAAAGAGGATTTTGCAGGTCTCTCACATCTCTGCTTTACCTCTTGCCACCATGACACTTATTATCTTTGTCATTCAGGCATGGATACTGTGAAAGTTTCTTCATCGTGAAAAATTTTCACTATCTCTCCCTATAAAAAGATGCATGAGTTCTTAATGAATATTCAAAATCCTTCCATGGCATCCTCTTCTGTCAATCCTAGCTCCTATTTACAGGCTGCCAGAGCTAAGGAGATATATCAAAAGCTTTGCAAATAGCCAATCACTGATCGAGCAGTTATTGATTCCAAATATGTTCAAGACCTTTGGAAGGATATTTACAATTGCCTTTATGAAACTCCATCCGCCCTTTTGCCCAGAGAGATTGCAATGGATATTGTGGAAAGAGTTCCTACAAACTTCAAGAGATGGTATTTCATTCTTAGAAGCATTTGGAATGGAAAACCAGAAGGTCTGATCCAATACAGTAACAATTCTGCAATTGTTCACTGTGGATATCACAAATACCATTTCACAGTTTTCATCATCAACCATGATTTTTTCAACCATTGCAAATGAAGTCTTGGCACTTTATTTGAACTTGGTTTCTAAATGGATTTATTCATGGGCCAGGTCCAATCCAACCCAATAATTCTGGAATCTCAGAAGTCAGCCTTTATGAGCTTCCTCCCTTCATCAGTAATATTTTGTATCGATGGTATAAACGTCACAAAAGTATTACTGTCTGGATTGAAACCATTACTCCATAATGGACGAATGATTATTCATTTATTTTCCACCCAATCCATCTGATTAGAATCATACCATCACACCAGCTCACTGATTGGAGACTCATTAGTTGGCCATCAAGACCGAAACTTAGAGCTTATTACGGACATGATGATATTTTTCCAGAAGAGATTACTTTCCGTCATACCTGTGATCTCAAAGCTCTCTCTGTAGACTCAGTCCACCGAAGTCTAGAAAGTAATATTGTGGAGCAGATTGTTCGGTTACATGGTGTACCATTGTCGATTGTATCAGATAGAGATGTCAGATTTACTTCTCGTTTTTAGCAGAGTTTCCAGAAGTCTATGGGATCGAAAATTTATATGAGCACCGCATTCCACCCACAGACCGACAGACAGTCAGAGCGGACTATTCAGACGTTAGAAGATTTGCTGAGATCGTGTATTGACATTTACTGAAAGTTGGGCCGAGCATTTACATCTGATAGAGTTTGCTTACAACAATAGCTTTCAGGCTAGTATCGACATGGCTCCATTTGAGGCTTTGTATGGGAGGAGATGTAGGACTCATGTTTGTTGGGGCGAGGTTGGAGATAGATTCATGGCTCAGACTTGGTAGATATGACATTTGCTCGGATCAAGCTGATCCGAGCTAGACTGTTAGAGGTGAAGAGTCCACAGATGAGTTATTCTGACAGAAGGAGGGTGGACTTTGAGTTCCAAGTGGGAAGTATTTTTGAAAGTCTCTCCTTGGAAGGAGTATTGACATTTGCCTAGAAGGGAAAGTTAGCACCGCGTTATATTGGTCCTTTTGAGATTTTGGAAAGAGTGGGCAAAGTGGCATATCGTCTGGCATTACCACCGGAATTGGAAAGGATTCATAAAGTGTTTCATATATCCGTGCTGAAGAAATATGTACCAGACCCTTCTCACATTTTGGAGTCAACCGGTGGAGTTGAGCGAGAACCTGACTTATGAAGAAAAGTCTGTGAAGATAGTAGATCGAAAGGTTCAAGAGTTGAGATTCAGACGTATTCCACTTGTGAAGGTCATGTGGTCTAATCATCACATTAAATAGGCGACTTGGGAAGTGGAACAGGATATGAGAGAGAAATACCTAGAGTTGTTTGAGGATTAAGAAATTTCGATGACGAAATTTTTGTAAGGATGGTAGATTGTAATACTTCATTATTTTTCTTATTTTACCAAATTATTATTGCATTATTATTCAAACCTAACACACACCCCAAACTCTATTATCAACACCAAGCATGTTATTACTTTCTAGACTTCGGCGGACTGAGTCCGCAGAGAGAGCTCTGAGATCACAAGTATGACGGAAAGTAATCTCTTCTGTAAAAATATCATTATATCCGTAATAAGCTCTAAGTTTCGGTCTTGATGGCCAATTGATAAGTCTCCAATCAGTGAGCTGGGGTGATGGTATGATTCTAATCAGATGGATTGGGTGGAAAACGAATGAATAATCATTCGTCTATTCTGGAGTAATGGTTTCAATCCAGACAGTAATACTTTTGTGGCGTTATACCATCGATACAAAATATTACTGATGAAGGGAGGAAGCTCACAAAGGCTGGCTTCTGAGATTCCAGAATTGTTGGGTTGATTGGGCTTGGCCCAAGAATAAATCCATTTAAGAAACCAAATTCAAACAAAGTGCCAAAATTCCATTTGCAATGGTTAAAGAAATCATGGTTGTTGATGAAAACTGTGGAATGGTATTTGTGATATCCACAGTGAACAATTGCAGAATTGTTTCTGTATTGGATCAAACCATTTGTTTTTCCATTCCAAATGCTTCATCTTGAAGTTTGTAGGAATTATTTTCACAATATCTATTGCAATCTCTCTGGGCTGAAGGGCGGATGGAGTTTTATAAAGGCAATTGTAAATCCTTCCAAAGGTCTTGAACATATTTGGAATCAATAATTGCTCGATCAGTGACTGGCCATTTGCAAAGCTTTTTATATATCTCCTTAGCTCTGGCAGGAGCTAAGATTGGCAGAATAGGATGCCATGGAAGAATTTTGAATATTCATTAAGAACTTATGCATCTTTTTATAGGGAGAGAATGACAATTTCTTCATTAAGAAGAAACTTTCACAGTATCCATGCCTGAATGGCAAAGATAATAATTATCATGGTGACAAGATGTAAAGCAGAGATGTGAGGGACCTGCAAAATCCTCTTTTCAGTACTGGGAATCTTTAAAGGTGGTGAATTCTGCGTAATCTGCTTTAAGCTCTTTACAGCTGTTGTCTGTGCAAGACCCCAAGGTGGAGCCTTTTTCTTTAGGAGACGGGACAGTTGGCTTGTATGTTGTGACACATGTGGAAAAAACACCTTGAGATAATTGACAATCCCAAGAAATCGTTGGATCTGTTTTGTGGACAGATTTTCATCAGGGAACCGAAGTAGTTCATGTGCAATGTGAGGACTTGGCTTGATAAAATGGTATTTTTGGGGCACATTTTCTCAGGAGAAGGTATTTTTATAGATCCATAAAAGGTTGAAGCGGTTCTGAGATGGGAGAGACCGAGAACGGTGACAGAGATTCGGAATTTCCTGGTATTAGCAGGCTATTATCGTCGCTTCATTAGGGATTTCTTTATTATTGTTGCTCTAATGACTCAGCTGACAAGAAAGAAAGTACCGTTTGTATGAACTGATGATTGCCATTTTTATTCAAACCTACAACTTACCCATAAGAATGATACACCATTCCCTGTTGGTAGTTGTAAGGAAGTGGTTGCTGGTAGCCGAAACTTCCAATGTAAGGCCCCCGGGTGGCTTGCGCACTGCCACCGAATAGAGTAGCTGGTCTCAGGCGTCCTACAAGTATTAAAAACCCGTAATCATGATACAATAGATTAAAAGACTTGCCAAATGGAACATCAGTTGCACATGAATATGATACCATGGAGCACTGGTGGCCGAGGTCGTCCAAGTGAAGCTAAATTACAATTTGCTCGCCTACCATCGATGACTGGAGTTGGATCAGCACAGGCTCTCCTAGCAGCCTCCGGTTCCCGAAAAGTCACCTACACCCACCATACAAATACAAACAGAAAACCAAGTCATTCTACAGCCACCAATATCACCTTACACATTAGCTAACATGTGTCAACAATAGCAATCAATTTACAATAATACTAATCAATCACACATTAGTACCAATTATATTCTATCAGTTAAACTGACATTTGACACCTTTTGATCATCCCATATATTATCCGAAACAAAGAAGAAATGGTTTCACATCAAAAACAACAAAAACTAGAGCGAACATATGAAAAAAGCAATCTCAATTCACATGATCAAGCTTTAATACAACAATACAAACTTGCATATGCTAAATGAAATTAACCCAGAACAGGATATCAACAACTACTCACAAAGCCGTAGCCTTTGGATCGCCCAGTATTCTTGTCAGTGATAACGACAGCCTCAAGAATCTCACCGAAATGCTCGAAATATCGTCTCATTGTCTCACTTTGAGTCTCCCAGGCAAGTCCTCCAACAAAGACTTTTCTGTAAGTGGTATCTCCAAAAGGAGAATTCATGTAATGAAACCCTGGACTTGAACTCGACCCCGAGACAGGACCCGGAATCGACTGATAAGCCATCAAAGATATGAAAAAGATAGATACTTTACTATAAACAAACAGAACAGAACAGAGACTGAAAAATCTTATAGAGAGAAGAAAAGAAAGATGATCAATTGGATAAAATTAAGTGATACTAAAGTAAACCCAGTAGATAAAAACTCTCATGGTAAAGGAAAAACCCTAGATAAACCCTGGAAATTGAAGAAAAAATATACTGGGAATCAATAGAATTGAAAGGGAATCAAAGAAGAACATGGTGGTCTAATTTTTTTTGTTTTTGTTTTTTTGATGAAAAGTTGAAATGAAATAGATCAAATAAAGAGTCGAAATAGGAAAAGGAAGAGGGAAAAGAAACCCTAGATGGGCCAGCAAGAGTGGGTGGTGGGCACAAGTTTGTATGGGAAAAGTTGATCACAGAAGAGTAGTTTGTAAAACGAATCTAAGAAGGTAGAATTTTGCTACTAATGGTACTGCTTTTGGCTAATTATTATATTTATACAGCAGTAATAGGACTATTGAACATAAGAAATTCTCTCTCATTGAATTTGTTGCAGAAGTTTTTTTTTTATGTTGATGATGGTGAAGGAGGAGGGAGGGCTGATTTGCACCGAAGAGCAAGAGAACTGAAGAAACACAAGTTGAAAACTATAATAATAATTTGATCCCTGTATTTTATTAAATATACAAACAAAACCATAGTTTATATTTTCGGAACATAATTCCCTACTACTGTAGTATTGTATGTATGGATGGAATATTTTAAATAATCGATATTATTCAATCGAAAAAAACTATCTAATATCTGAAGTTATTTCAGTTTTTTTTTAAAGGGTTTGATTTAGTTTTGGAGATTAGATAAATGAAATTGATTTTGGTTTTTAGTGTTTCGGATGTTCGATATTTGATTAAAAATAGAAAAATTAATATAATAATAAAAATAAATAAAAATTATTTTTCATATAATAAATAAATTAATTAATTTCTTTATTTTTCAGATATTTATTATTGTGTATCTGATGTATGTTATTATATTTTTAATTTTTTTGGTTATTTTAGTTGGTATCATATATTAGATTATATTAGATTTTTTTTTGTTATGATAGGTATCTGAAGTTGCGTTTCCTACGACCTCACGATTTTGTCTCATTTGGAAGCTCTCCCATGTGAAAATGGACGTGAACTTGTATGATTGAAATCCCGATACTTGTGGGAGTCATGTGGATTTTTTTTGAAAATCACGCATATCATTAGTGGGCAAATTGCTTAGGTCTCAACGCGAACTCATGCATTTGGAACATATGAGTTTTGAGTGCAACTATGGTACCATGAAATCAAGTCTTCCTACAGAGACAAAATCTTAAGAGTAACACGAGATTATCCAAAATAGATAAATGAACTTATAGAAGAGAGGGTCGTAAAAAAAAACTCATTCGGTATCAAATATTAAATATTAATTTCAAATAGATTTTCAATATATTGGTAGTTCATACCTCATCACAGTTATGTTTTGTTAATTGGTGTTAATAAAAATCCCTAAGTTAGTTGGTGTTAATCAAAATCCCTAGAGTAGGCTTATCAAGTTGATGTTTTATTTTAGGACAACAAAAACAAGAAAGATAAATGATTGTAATGAATTTCCGTCATGAAAAAAGAAGGGCAAATGCCTTGTAAAACAGAATGTACCTATATGTAAAATGATAAAAGATTTTATTTTTGTTTTATGATTTTGTCAAAAAAAACTCGGTGCTTGTATTATTGCTCGAAATGATATAAAAATAAAAAAGACTCATGGAGAGCCAGCTTGGCTTGGGTTGGGGTGGGCCCATATTTCTAAACTCTCTAAACCCTATCTAATCTCAACTTAATTTTTAATTATTCACAAGTAAACACTGAACAGAACATAACAAAGACACGGAGTAAACGCGGTCTGATGAGTTTATTCTAGTCAAAAAGTTCTAAATCAAAAGTAATTTTGTTCAGTCAATAGAATTTTAACTGCCCAATTAAAGAGGAATGTAAATTGTGTTTCTATATTTCAAATGAGATTGGAGAAGATATAAATTGATATATAATAAAAATCAGTGAGTGTCAATTAATTGAGTTTTTTTGAAAACATTCACCATCAAATCACTTAACATAAGCTGAAGCGGAATAGGTAAAATTTTCGGTTGTTGTACGCTCTTACAAGAAATACACCATTTAAACTCAACTCAAAACCTGACAACTAAATTATAAACTCTTTGCTACTAAACTACACCCCTTGAAACTTCAATTAATTGATGAGTGTCAATTAATTGAGTTGTTAAAATTTTTTATATTAAAAATAATAAGTCCGGATTTGAATGATACTCATATGAATAAATAGAGAATTGAATGATAATTAGACTCAATCAATAAAATATATATTAAATAAAATCATAAAATGGACTTAAATTTTAAGAAATAATGATTTAAATATAAAATATAATATTAAAAAATTCATATATAATCAATCCCATCTAATGGGAAAATTTTTTATTTAGTTTGGTTCAAGTGTTTATAATCACCTAAAAAAATATTGTGCAACTGAAGTTAGAGGGAGGAACATATGCACTTGGAGAATTTTGATACATTTCATTGCCTATTTACATTTGTTATTTTGTATTACTTACTATTTAAGGAATGGGCAATCTGGTTTTTGCCGGTATGTACACACACACAAGGGGAGAAAATGGAAATGGATAAAGGTAATGAGCTGTCAAGAAAGGGACAACTCATAATGGATGCTGCTGCAGGCTGGCTATGACAACAAATACATCATCATCATCATTGTCTTTCTTTATTTTATTTTCATTACAAAAAAGAGTATGTATAATTTCATGAGATTTTATCAGAAATACTCTGTCACATTGTAACAAAATCAAGCTCTGCCCAGAAATAACTGAAAGTCTAGATAACCAATCACATAATTACAAGTTTCAGGTTCATGGGAGATTTAATCAAATGGGTTAGCTTTGTTTGAACCAGTGGCTAGGGCTTGGGGGTTTAATGAGGGTCCAATTACACCTGTCTTTGGGCCACCATCAATATTGATGATACTCAACTGTTAAAGGGACCACAACAGTCGACACAAGTGGTTTTTTTTTTTTTTTTGGGTGGGTTCTGGAAGATAAACTAATTTGAGAAAAACATAAGAAATTTTTACTACTAATTGGAAGAATACAAAGGATGATTCTGTCTCATTATGTGTTCTTTTTTTACTTTCAACAATTGAGCAAAAAGATTTTCTGTCGGAAAACAAACATATTTATTTTAAATCACACAAACTGTTGCAGCAAAACTGCAGCCCCTATCCAGTACTTGGAAGAAACCCCTTTGATCTTTTTGAGTTATATCAAACTTTTACTGAAATTCATTGGCAGTTTGTACTGAAATGATGCTGTAACTGAATCTATGGACAATTATAACGAGAGAAAACGTTACATACTAGATCATTATTCTAAGTATCTGTATACGCAACATGACAAGGCCCAAGAGAAGGGGAAAAATAAAGTTGTAATTATGGCATGCAACAACTATTTTGACTTGAGAACTTTTGGTGCTAGCTTCAAGGAACATGTATATGGTGGATTAATTATTTATCAAGGCATCAGTTTCTTCATACTTGTTGACAGCATCAACTAGAATCTCCTCTAATGGCCTATACTTCCATCCTAAGTTCTTCAGTTTCTGTGAACTCAGCTTCACCATAGTCTCTACAATCATTGAAACTGCATAGACATACACAAAAAAAGATAATGAACATACAGAAATAAGAAAAATGAAAAATTTATGCCAGCTTGGGGTGTACAATTATTGATCAAAGGACCCCTTTTGGCCATTGTACTGTCTTCATAATTTTGTTCACACACATGGTTTTTGAGCATATGTATCTACTCTCTGCTTTTGTCTTCTCATACACCAGCAAGTTGCATCAGCCGCATCGCGAACATCAACAAATTCTTGAAGGCCATTGTCTGCTGATTATGATCCACCTGGTTTTCCTAATATTATTCATTTTTTTTTTTTTTGGTTAAAATAAGCAAATTGACAGCAGAAACTTGTATAAGTAGTCACATTTCATTTTTAACCAGGCTCAGTGTCACAGACTAACTTTTCAAGTAACGCAAAGTCAGACTCCACGGCACTTGCCGAAGCTAGTGTTTCACAAATCAGTCTTCCCGATGCTTAGGAGCATAAAACTCCATAATTGGAATGTCTGCATACTATAGTATAGCGGCAAGTTATACTAGCTAAAAAGCATCCACAATATAAAATATGCGGCATAAAAGAGTAAACACGCACCAACACGATGATAAGAGAAGCTTCACGGGACAATCGAGTATGAAAACCGAATATTTTATTAATAACGTGTATGTTACATGTATATCATTATATAAGCATCATATCTAAGTGCAGGAGAGTTCACAACTAGGGCTCCTAAATCACCGATGTCCAAGTCCACACTTTGGCTCAAAGTGTCATCCCCTCTTAAATAGGTTTTAAAGATATTGAACAAGCGGCACAATGAAACGCACCTAGTGCTTGAGTTGTCACACCCTCCTAAACTTAAGAAATATTGGGAGATTGACTTTGTGGTCGAAAATACTCTAGTACAAATGGTCATGAACTTTACTAATATCCTTGGACAAACTTAATCCAGTGGTCCGATATATAAGATCCATTATATTACGACAAGTGCGGGTGGGTTGCGACAAATACCGCGGCAAGTGTGTGGGGCTTGCCTGAAATGTGGCTAGCAACAAATACGGTCCGTTACACTCAGCATGATACAAGCAAATATTCAAATTCCAGTCCAAATACACTATCAAGTATCAACATGGAATGATATGGTTGGTGATGGGAATAATTAAGAGAGCACAGAAATTTAGCCAACTGTAATCATTGTTACTAATTGTGAGCAGTTGGGTTTCAATTGATTAATGATGCTTGCTTAGCAATGTTCTATCCTTTTATTGTCCAAATCTAGAAATGAAAAGGGATAAGCAGCTGGATTTCATGGTGGATTGCAGCATTTGCCTAATGATTATTAGATGGACA
>SKCR01036045.1:0-31254 GCA_019454045.1 Zanthoxylum bungeanum
GGCTAATTTCTCCAAGAATTACTTATATTTAGCTTAGCATTCTCAAGCTCATTCTGCTTTGCTTAAGCTTAATTAAAACCTTCCTTAAGCTTGCTATTTATAGCAAAACTTAGGCAATTTTTAATTAATAAAAATTTTAATCAACTTTTAGGTAGGCTTAATCCAATTTGTCCAAATATGAATAATTAAGTGTGACTAATCACATTTGTCTACCACTTTGATTTATTCCAATAAAATCAAGATAAATATTAGCAAATAGATTAGTTCAATGTTTGCCACTTTGATTTAATCCAATTAAATCAAGTCAAATACACCTATAATTACATATTTACAGTTACCAAAATATCCTCAAATGGTAGAGATATTTATGAATTTACAATTAAGCCATTGTATAAATCTTGAATTAATCCAATTAGGTCAAATTAAATAATCAATATTATCCAATAACACTTGATTATCTTAGTTAATAATTATAATATCAAATATTATCTTTTATCAAAATTAATCGGCTACCCAAATGCTCAACAAGTACACTTCATATTGTGGGACTCTCTAAGTCCAGACACGTTCGTCATATAAGTCTAGATAATATGTATGCAATTCGGCCACCTCCGAATTCGCGAAGAACACAAACGATCTTTCTAAACTATACAAGTCGAGGTCATCACATATGCTTAACAATCCATCTGTCGTAGGGTATTCGAGTTGTGCTTGGGAAACATATAAAACACTGTCAAGTTTTCAAGTCGCACATCTCATGTCGATACATCCACGATTCTTTACAACTTAATCAAAAACTATTCTGATAAAAGCGATCCATTCTAGGTGATCGGCTTTGGCGCCAAAGTCTTAAGAATTGTGACTTACTCACTAGATACCTAAACCACTTATGGTACACATACGAGCCGACGAATCCTATCTAGATATGCACTTGATTAACGAGTGCATCAGTCCACATCCAACGAACATCTAGAGGCCAGACTATGAAATTTTTTTGACATACATGACATTAAAGTGTGGAGGATCTCACACAAAACCAATCATATCCTATAGTTAAATGATCACATATGCTACTCGACTCGATGAGATTCCTATTGACGGTAGTGTGTAATTCCAACTATTAGGAATCACATATGAGTCATTCAGTATTCGCTCCAATGAATACGCACATGTCTATACGCTTCCCATGCTCATGGTACATCAGGTTAAACCATTAAATCTCCAATTCCAATAAACGACATGTGCTTGTCTTCTAGGTTATAGGAATTCGACCGTATTCCAAAATCAACGACTAGAAATATTTACTTTAAGAATAATTTATAATAGTAATACTAATCCAATGTCGGACCACCTAGTGTCCAGTATTACTACATGACTATTTCAAGGTCGATGTCATTCTTAGCATATATATATCCATCTAATATGCATAATGACATTACCATTAATAAGGATTGAAATGAAAATATAGTTATTTTATTCATATATAATAAAATATAATGTACAATACATTATTCGGATTGGCGATCCAAGCACCAAACCCAATATATACGAGCTTCCATTACTCATGGTATATCGAGTTAAACCATTGGAACTCCAATTCCAATATACGACATGTGCTAGTCTTCTAGATTATAGAAATTCGATCGTATTCTAAAACCAACGACTATGAATATTTACTTTAAGAATAGTTTATAATAATAATACTATCTCATTGTCAGACCACCCAGTGTCCAATATTATTACATGACTATTTTAAGGTCGATGTCATTCTAAGCATATTCATATATTAATCTAATATGCATAATGACATTACCATTAACCAGGTTGAAATGAAATTGTAGTTATTTCATAAAATATAATGTACAATATATTATTATGATTGACACTTCAAGCACCAAGTCTAACAGCAGCTTCATACAAGACCTTATAAGTCAGCCTTCCCATAACACTCAGACTCAAATTCCATATTTTAGATG
Organism: Zanthoxylum bungeanum; assembly: GCA_019454045.1. Taxonomy (NCBI): domain Eukaryota; kingdom Viridiplantae; phylum Streptophyta; class Magnoliopsida; order Sapindales; family Rutaceae; genus Zanthoxylum; species Zanthoxylum bungeanum. The sequence continues at coordinate 1,977 of SKCR01036045.1, forward strand.
TCTACATACTCATATAACAGCAAATTATAGAAGTTAATGAGTATTCTCATAGCATACGAAGGCGGACCCGCACTGACTCTAGACCTTGAAAATGAATAGTACAACCGGATATAAAAATATGACATTTCATTAATATCGTGATCATTACATTACATCATTATACAAACAACATCTAAGGGTGAAAGGGTTCACGACTAATGCCTCTAGATCACTGAAACCCTGTTGGCCACCCCAATGCTCACCTAGGCTTTCTCCTACAGATTTTTTTAAAGACATTACACATGTTTCACCAGTACACATACTTAGCGTTTGAGTAGTCACACCCCATATAAAATCTAAAATATAAGGAGTTTCTGGGAACTCTTTCAACTAGTTAAAAAAACCATATCCTTATCATTTTATCCATTTTTTTGTATAAGTTTAAGGAAGATCTAACTCTCTTTATACATAGATTATATTATATGTTATTTTATTTTATTACAAAGAATAACATAATCTAACGTCTTATCACTTGATTTATATATACTGATTTTCACATGGCGGATCACCATTGATTATGCCCCAAATGAGATGAACACAAGACTCATATGCTATTAGAACATCTCAAATGGGATGAGAATAAGACCTATCTGTTGATAGAACAATGTATGAAAGCCGTGAGAATAAGAACTTTAGGCTAATAGAACTATACTCAAATGCTATAATTAGATGAATTATTTATCCATTCACGTCCCATGTGAAATCAAACCAAAAACTTATTGTATGGAATACAAGTGGTTTGATCAAGTGAGCCATCACTTATTTTTAATTTCTTCTTCCTCTATATAAATGGATTGAGTTAATTATTTAATTGTGTGATTCCATCAAGAAATTAGGTGGGAAACAAATATATATACATTAATGATCACATGTAAACACGTGATTTTTTTTTGTGATGAGTGTTTTTGGTGTTATACAGGAATGCCCTCGAGCAACGCATGAACCGTTGGATCCCATGTGCTAAACTAATAAAAAAAAAAAGAATTTTTTTTTTTCCTTTCAAATTTAGATCGTTTGGATCAAAATCCAATAATCCAAATTGACATTAGAGCGGACTTCAATATTTTTTTTTTTTTACTGGAACCCCGTGCCCTACCTAATTTGTTTTAGTAATATGGGCAAGTGAACAAATGTATTTGACTATGTATATGTGCGTACCGCGTAGGTATGTGTTATTATAAAAAAGAAAATTAATTAATCAAGCAATTTGCATAGTATTTTTTAATCTTTTTATTTTTATTTTTCGGGTCAGATAATTAAGAAAGAGAAATGGAAGCGTCGCTGGAACAATGAGAGAGGAGTTAATTAATGCTATGATTGAACAAGAGAGAGATACAAAACTAACAAAGAGCAATTGCATGAAAATGGGAGAAAGAGAAACAAACCATTGACAACAGAATGAGAATACATGAAGTGTGCAAAATCACCCCCTCGTTCTCCGACTCAGATTCAAAAACTAGAACAGCTTTCACCCTTTCTTTAACGTATTTTGACACGTACTGGTTCTATTTCCCTCCTGTTGAAATTCTCTTCTTCTATGAATTAAGTTGCGATGCTGATTCATTCAACTCAGTGATCCTCCCAAACCTGAAGCACTCTCTCTCACTCACTCTCTTGCATTATCTCCCTCTCGCTGGTCACTTGATGTGGCCACTAGACGCCGCTAAGCCAGCCGTCTACTACTTCCCAGACGCTGACGACGGTGTTTCGTTCACTGTCGCGGAGTCCATCGCTGACTTCAATCTCATATCTCTAGCTGTTGATTTTCATCCTTTGGTGCCCCAGTTGTCCATATCCGACGACAAAGCTGAGTTAATAGCTATCCAGATAACTCTGTTTCCAAATCAAGGATTCTCCATCGGCATATCAGTTCACCATTCATTTGTTGATGGGAAAAGTTTTATGTTGTTTGTTAAATCTTGGGCTTATTTATGCAAACAACATTTAGAGCAATTTCAAGCTCCTTCTTTGTTACTACCCGAACATCTAACTCCATGTTTTGACCGTACTCTCATCAAAGACCCCAATGGGATTGACATGGTGTACGTTAAACACTTGATGATGGATTTTATCGGATCCAACTCACGAAGCTTGAAGGTTATGCCCGTTCCAGAAGTGGGTTCCAACTTGATTAGAAAAACTTTCAAACTGAAACGTGAAGATATAAACAAGTTGAGAGATAAGGTACTGTCTGTTATTGTAGACAAGGGAATGGAACAATCAAAACGACTTCATTTATCGACTTTTGTGCTTACATGTGCTCATGTATTTGTATGCCTGGTTAAAGCTAAAGCTAAAGGAGAAGATGCGAATACAAATGTTCTGTTTTGGCTCACTGCGGATTGTAGGAGCCGTCTGGATCCTCCAATTCCTCTTAATTATTTTGGTAATTGTGTTACATCCGAACCTGTGGCTGCAAAAGCAAGTGATTTCATCGAAGAAAAAGGGGTTGCTTTTGTTGCAGAGAAATTAAGTGATGAGATCAGAGGGCTAAAGAAGGAAGCCATTGAAGGATCAGAGGGTAAGATCGTCAACGAAATCGAACTGATGAAAGAGATATCGGGAGAAGGACACTCAATGATTACAGTAGCTGGCACAAACCATATTGATTTTTACAACTCGGATTTCGGGTGGGGGAAGCCGAAGAAGGTGGAGGTTGTGTCAATAGATACATCAGGAGCTATTTCTTTGATGGAAAGCAGGGATGCAAATGGCGTTGAGGTTGGTGTTGTTTTAAACAAACAAGAAATGGAGGTATTTGCTTCTTTATTCTTTAATGGCCTGAATGATATCTCACCTGGACTGAAAAAAAGTTATTAAGCCTAAATTATCTAATTTTTAGGTCATAGATTCAAATTTATGAAGTGCATTTCTGGTAAGAATCTAAGACAATCGAGGATTTTACCTATTCTATTTAAATCTAAAAAGAATAATTTGACAATAAAATTTTCAATAATTATAAAAATATAAAATAAAAGTGGATTTGCGATATTTAGCCTCAACGTCCTTGGCTACCACACTGGAGGCCTAAATTTAAGTAGATTTTGAGTATGACTAAAACTCATGCTTCTATCTTAATAAAAGAACGGAAAGATGCAAGATGGTTTAAGAGTATTTGTCTAAGTTTCGGTATCCCATATATGAGATACAGTGTTATCGTAGAATATTGTTATTTTAAGTAAATTATGATTTGAAATTGTTTCCCTTATTTGAATATTTTATTATTCTCCTATAAATTGGATATTTATTTTGTGTAAAAATGATACACTCACACACATTTTCACTTAAAGTTTTACAAACTCTCTCACTGTAGTTACAGTGATCTACAGTAAATTACTGTAGTTACAGAAAGAGATTGTAAAACTTTAAGTGAAAGTGTGTGTGAGTGTATCATTACTCGTTCAATAATTGTTCATATGGGTTTATTAAAAAGAAAAAAATGAAACCCCATTTACATTCAGTTCACGCTGAAAAATTTAGTCTACCTAGAATAAAATGATTATCATGGGCGTGGGTTTGATTTTGATTTCACCAATTTTCTTATATACATAACAAATCATAGATCTGTCAATCTTCCCTAACATCTCTTTGATCTTCTCAACGATCCAAAAGATTTCAGTCTTGCTGTCCTTCCTGTTTCCCGTTTGAGATTTAAGTAAACTGGTTCATGACAATTAGATTCAATTACAATAGCCTCCAACTTTGCTTCCTCAGCCACTTCCAGACCAAGCCTTATAGTTGCTGATTCAGCCGATGCAACATCTCCATGAAAATCAATATACTTTTGATGGCTATCATCACTCTTCACCCAAGGAATCTCTAATGACTGCTCCCAAGCCTGCTTTATTCATATCCATATTCACTGCGACATCTGAATTGATCTTCCACCCCAAAATAGGAGGAGGTTCCCATCTGTTCTTATTCGCTGGTTTTGGATGAAGCATAACATCAGCAGGCTTCACTCTTCTATATCATTCCACAGTAGCTTCTGCATGCCAAATAGCCTAGCTTATTGCCATTATCATCTCCAGTTGCTGTCCGCTGAACTGCTTCTCCAGCCTCTGGAATATACTCATAACATCTGAACTGGCAGCTTCAGTAATTTCCCCAGCAAAGTCAGTGAGTTGCCAGACTTGCGCTTACATCCAAATAGAGCATGTACCAGTCTCTTCTTGATGTCTGCATACCAGACAAGTGAAATCATGCACTACTTTTTTCCTTTTCAGATTTCTTGATGTTGGAAGCAGATCTTTTGCTGCCCTCCATTGGAAAATCTTCACCTTTTGTAATACCCCGCTTTAGATTATAGAATCGTATACTTATTTGAATAAATGATTGAATTTTTTAGTACGGGACCCAAATGTCTCGTAGAAATAGCTAGGGTTTAGGGGAGTGTAATTTGAAAATATCAAAGTAGTTTGGAAGAATTTTTAATAAATTCTGCCCGAAAAATGAAAATTTTCAGCGCGAGAATCGGTGAAAACGAAGTTAAAATGAAATAGTTATGAAATTTTGAAAATTAAATCGGTTGGGAAATAACACCAGGTACCTTAGCAGATATCATTAATATTGGGCTAATAATTACATAATTTAATAGAATACCAAGGATAAAACAACAAATAATCATATGTTTATCAGTATAAAAAGAGGGTAGGGTTCACGTAGTAGTACGAAACTCTAAAATAAAGAAAGACATTGTCAAGCCGTAGTAGAAATACCACTTCAAAAAGGACCCACGCCCGTGTCTATTCACTGCACATTCGGCCGACAGCTCCAACCACCAATCACGATGCCACGCACACCGACAAAAAGCTTACGACGAGAGGGACTCAACCAAACTGGTGAGGACACGAACGATGGCCGTTTGGGCCGTCAATAGAGGAGACAACGTGTGTCACGTCGGGAATTTTCGGCCCAGTACAAGGCAACGACGACGACAGCTACAGGTACATTCCGACGCCTCTCATAGCACGTCGGGAAATCGTTGGAAACTCTACCGCCAAACCACCCCTTCTGGGCTTAAGCAGAGCAGGTAAAATCTCTGGTTGTCTCAGACTCTTACAAGAAACGTACTCCCTGGATTCGAACCCATGACCTCAAAGTGAGATCCTGAACCCTACACTACCAAGCCCCGCCCCTTGGAGACAAACATTTTTACTAAGTCACACTTAACATAAATCATGTTTTAACTAAGTCACATAAAGTTCAGTCGCAGTCACATTGTCAATCACAGTCAAGTCACATTGAGATCGTTCATAGTCACAGTAACATTTTACGTAAGTCGTATTTTAACTAAGTCACATTAAGCTCAGTCACATTTAACTTGAGTTCATTCACAGACACAGACACAGTCACATTGACATCAATTACAATCACATATATAGTGACATTGAAATCAATCACAGTCACAAATCATATTAAGATCAATCACAATCACAATTACATTCTAGATTAATTTTTTTATTAGCACAAAGCGTTTCATTTTGTAATTTAACATTAATTTTAGTGTCGTGAAAGAAAAAATAGACATTGATAAATGATAAGAGGATAGAGAATTAGTAAAAAGCAATGTTGGCGGCAATAACAATTTCTAGGTCAACAAATAATATGTTTGATTGGGTACGTGCAGGCCCTCCAAAAGAATGTCAATTAACATAAATACGGATTAAGAGATTTCATCTTTGTTGTAAATATGGGTCATCTGTTTACTTTAATATAATCTTTATATTCTATCATAATTTTTTATATTTATAATTTATCTCACATTATTTAGGGACAATAATCTCACTAATCTCTCCCTATAAACATAAAGCAGTTCATATAAACTTATTCATTCATAAATAATTTATCTATAATCTATAGTGTGTGTACACACACTAGTGTGTGCCCGTGCCTATGGCACGGTGTTACAGAATTTACAAAGAGATTAATATTCTGTTATTTAATTTTTTTTTATAATGAAATGATTTTATTTTTTTTATTTAAATGATTTTAGTCTTTAATTTATTTGGTAGTTTTCATTTTCCATTAATAAATGATTTTATTTTTAATTTATTTGGTAATTTTCATTTTCCATTTTTATAGAGATTCTATAATGAAATGATTCTTTATCAGCCATTAAATTATAATGAAATGATCTGAGCCGCCAATTAAGCCACATAAAGATAGCATTTGGATACATTATATCTCTTAATCATAACCATCAATTACACTCTTTTTCCCCACACCATTGTGCTTTATAATATATATATATATAAAAGTTAAACATTTTAAGCCTCCTCATTGCGTTACGTGGTGGTTCATATTAAAGTTTTAAAATTAAATTAATAAATCTATTAAATAAAAATCATATTATAATAAAAATATATATTATAATCTTATAAGAATTCTATTATAACAAGAAAATATATTAGATTATCCTATTAAAATTTTTTAAAAAAAACTATTGAATTATATACAAATAACATAATCTCTACAATTAACTTTCTATTATTAAATTATAAAATTAAAATATCTCTACAATTAAATTATAAAATTAAAATAATAAATTATTAATGTAAGAAACATATTACAATATAAAAACATAATCTATTATTAAAGTAAGAATCATATTAAATTAATTAATTAATTAATATTTTAATTTATTATTATTAAATTATAAAATTAAAATAAAGAAACATATTATACTAAGAAAACACATTACAATCTCTCATTAAAATAAAAAAAACATATGTGATACTTAATCTCAACCATTAACCACTATAATTAATTTTTTATTATTAAACTATAAAAATAAAATATCTTTACAATTAATTTTGTATTAAATAAAAAACCTATTACAATAAAAATAAATATTATAATTTTATAAGAATTGTATTATAATAAGAAAACATATTATAATATCCTATTATAATTAAAAAAATACTATTAAAATATAAAATTAAATTAATAATTCTATTAAATAAGAACCATATTATAACAATAAAATATATTTTATTGTCCAATCAATTTTTAAATAATATCACAAATATATATAAGTTAAATATTTTTAAGTTTTTCCATCGCGTGATATGACACATAATCTCTATAATTAATTTTTTTATTACCTTTATAATAAGAAGATATAATATAATCTTTTGTTAAAATAAAAAGTATATGTGGTACATAATCTCTACAATTAATATTTTTATTATTAAATTATAAAATTAAAATGATAAATTATTAAAATAAAAAATCTATTACAATATAAAAAATATAATATCATATTAAAATAAGAAACTTAAATAGTAGCCGCCCACAAAATCTAATCAATTTTTTGGATTTCGGGTCTATTATTATTTGTTATTTTATTTTGAATTAATTTTATAAGTTTTTTGTTTCATGAATTTTTTTTATTATTTATTGTACTTCAGAAAGTCTAACTATTAGCTCTTGCACAATGAATTAGAAATATTATTTGAGAACTTAGAGACAAAAGAATGAGACATAAATATTATATGTAAGTAAATCATTTGTCTCATTTATACTATAAAACTAATAAGATCCGAAGTATTTACAATATCAACACCTAAAATATATGCTTATCTCGTACAAAGTGCGGGTCTTGTACTAGTAATAGTAAAGTCAGCAGCTTTACAAGGTATTTTATTCTCTACTATTTTTTCTTCTTTTATAACACGTTATCAGTACGATTCGCTTCTATTTTATTTTTTCTTTTAAGACAAATAAGAAAAAGAGGAATGTGTTTCAAAACAAATCATTGGCCTAGAGTCAATCATCTACCTGAATGGTTTTGATGTCGAATCATCATATATTCGACTGCTTAATTTTTTAAATTAGAACCCGCAGTTCTATTCAGAACTTGAAGTTCTAATTTTCAATCTTAAAATTAGAACCTACAGTTCTAATTTAGAACTTGAAGTTCTGAATTTCAATCTTAAAATTAGAACTCGTAATTATAATTCAAAATCTGAAGTTATGAATTTCAATCTTAAAATTAAAACCCATAGTTTTAATTAAGAACCTGAAGTTTTGAATTTCAATATTAAAATTAGAACATGTAGTTCTAATTCACTATATTATGTTTTTATTATTATTAGTTTAATATCTTAAATGTTCGTATTAGTATGTTTTGTGGTTGACATTAAGTTGGACCATTCACATCAGAAATAAGTACTATGTTTTTATTTTTGATTTATTTTTATTTTATTTTTCCATGATTATGACAAGATATAAGAGGTCAATTGGAACCTGAAGTTCTAAATATTAACCATATCAATTGAAATTTTGGTTTAGAACTTGAATGTAACACCTCAGGTCTTTAGCATGTACACTATGTTCATCATTGTCATAAGGTTCTTGCATGTGATGTATTAAGAACATGAAGTGTCTGTAGACCAGCCCTGAGCAAGTCAGGTTCAGTCAATATGAGGAGAGAAAATTCTCAGAATCACATTTGAATCAGGTTCTAATATTATTGAGTTAGGATATGAGGCAGAGTCAGTACTTAAGTATCAAGACCTTGTTAAGTATACCATCATAACCTCAAAATCAGAACCTCATAACTCAAAATCAGATCCTAGAATCATAACCTAACCAAAATGAAGCAATCAAACATGCTGATCAAGTCAGATACTGATTGTTTAAGTTCAGGTCAGAACCCATATACGTTATGTTAAAATATAATATCAGAACACAATCTCAGAATCAAAACCTTCATAATCAAAGTCAGAACCTTCAAAACCTAGTCAGGACCATATTTCAGAACCTTAGACCCTTAATCAGAACCATATTCAGATTCAGAACTATATTCATGATCTGAATCAAGACTATATTCAAGGTCAAAACCTTAGATTCAGAGTCAGGATCATATGCATGCATGTTGACCAAGGTTGTGGTCCAAGTCTATGAACATTTGGGATCATTTGAATTTATTTTTGCCTTAAATTATCAATTTCATCATGTTCATGCGTTCTTCATAGTTGTTCAAATAGGAATTCCAAAGAGCTCTCGTTCGAGTCATGTTCGATTGGAGTTCGAATGAAAGCTTCCAGAATGACTCGTATACATGTGGCGTTTGACGGGCGTTCAAACGCGACAACAATTTTTCAGACATAAAGTTTTGGATTTCGGCCCACTATAAATAGGCCCATATAGATTTTTTTTCTTCATTTTCCTTCCCCTCTTTCTCTCTCAAGCCTCTCTCTAAAAAATCTCATGCTAGATCATCAAATCAAACTTAGATATTAAGGATTCTCATGCATTTCCAAGCTCTATGAAGCTCAGGTAAGGCTTTTAAGTTATTCTTTAGCTTTTGATTTGTATTTGGTAGGGGTGAACACAATTTCGGGTCAAACCGCAAACCGCATCGAACCGAACCGCGCGGTTTGAAAAAATATTAAAAATGATTTTGAACCGCACCGAATCGAACCGCAAATTTCGGGTCGGTGTGCGGTTTTGACCCATGTCAAACCGCGAACCGCCCAAACCGCATATATTGACTCGAACCGCGACCCGAACCGCCTAAACCGCCGACCCGCGTACAAATTAAATATTATTTTATATTTTTCTTATTCTTTAACTATGAAAATTAAGATATTTAATGATCATATAACAATATGTAATGAATAAATGAAAATTATGTAATTTTTTCTTCAATTATAATGTGAAAACAAATAAAATTTTCTTAAAAAATTTATAATTCAAACCGCCGACCCGAACCGCCCAAACCGCTAAACCACCAACCCGAACCGCCGCGGTTTTCCTTATCAAATTTGCGATTTCGTTTTCTAATTTCCCAAACCGCCAACCCGCGCGGTTTGAAGTAAAAAACGAAAAAACCGCACCGCGAACACCCCTAGTATTTGGGTGCAATCCATCTTTTGACCTCAGTTTTTTTTTTTTTTTTTTTTTTTGCATCATTTGGATGATTAGCAAGTTAAATAGGCTTAGATAAGTAAGTATCATCATAAAATGTACGTGAAATGAATTGAAACCCATGGTAAATGTGAAAGAATGAAACTCTATATTTTTTGGATATTGAAGTATTAAGATATCCATGAGTTAGGAAGTAATAATAGTGTTTAGATAAGTGTTTACTAGTATAAAACAAGCACATATTATATTAGAATCAAACCACCACAAGTTTGGGATGATTATAGTCACGGATTTGGATGGTATGGTAAAATAATACACAAAATCTTATGTTATGAGTTTATAGACATATATGTTAAGCTATAATTATGTTATTGATGTGTAAAATGATATTAGCGTGTCTTTAGGTATGAGTTATTTGTTAAAATCTGATGTATCTAAAATGTGATATGTTTGATTTGTGAATGTCAAATTCATGAAATCTATTTACAAGTTCCCATTTAGAAGTACTGAATAGAATTTCGTTCAGATGGAGCTCATCTCATACTTATTCTAAAATAGGTAATGGATTATATATGAGATTGTACGTATATGTTAATACATATGTCAGCCCATGTGTGTTCCCTCGTGTGATGTTATAGTTTGCGTAATTCAGTTTGTGTTTTTATTTATAATTAAAGTTTATGTTGTCAGATTGTGAGATCTTGCTAATGTATGACGAGTGTGATATGTGTTATGTGATGAGTCTGTTATGTTTGTGGACGCTCTTGATTTGTTTGCCACTTTGAATAAGTGATTCGCATGCTCATTTTGAAAAAAATTACAAACAAACGAAAATATTTTTAGCTTCGTTTTTGAAAAGAAAAGATTATACTACAATGTGTATTCTGTGTATTATGGGGCCTTGCCCATCTGAGTACGGTTGTTCTGTTATCCTCTGTCGACATGGTCCTATTTCGGACAATGTCCGGTCAGTGCGCGTGATTCAGACATTGGACGCCCGATTTTATGTTCATCTAGTGAGTTAGTTCATGACGCTTGATATGGTTTTATGAAACATGTATTCTGAATTTGTTTTCGATCATAAAGATTAGTTTATCGATATACTGTGAATACTTTTATTTTTGATATTTGTGATATTTTGATCTACTTTTTGACATTTTGATATCTTGGTTTAATAAATTTCTGATTTGTGTGTTTTCTGATACTTTCAAATTATGTTTTCAATGATATCTTTAGTTTATGAATTTTGAAAGATTCTGAGAAAATTATTCGGATAATTTGGTTTATATGTTTTGATTGGATGTTATAAATATTTTTTTGCGTCACGGTACTTGTATGATGATTTTTTTTATGGATTTTAACCATTTATGGTGAAAATCTCCTTTATGGATTTTTTATGGGCCTTGTTCAAAATTTGTTCAAATAAATTAAGGGAAATGATCTCTTAGCCACCTCCAAATATGTGAAAGTACACATCGCCACAATATTTTTTTGACATTATCACTGCAACACCTCCAGTTAGGGGTGGCAATGGGCTGGGCTGGTCCCGAACTTTGATAAGCCCGACCTGATCGTGCCAAGAAAAATAAAAGCCCAGCCCGGGCGTCTTCCGAGCCGGGCCGGGCTCGGGCCCGAGCTTTATTTGGCTCGTTTTTAAAAAAATAAAAAATAAAAAATAAAAAATACAAATATACAAATACAAAAAAATACATTCACACTATATGCAAAGACAATTCACAAAATAAATCAAAAGTTTCATCAATAAATTAACAATTTAAATGCTATAAACATATTAATATATATATATATATATATATATGTTTTTTTTTAAGCCAAGGCCGGGCCAGGCCGGGCCTGGGATTAAAATTCTAAGCCCGGCTCGGGCCCGAGCCGGGCTTTTGAGTATAGGGCCCGGCTCAGGATTTTTTACCCCAGGCCTGGGCAAAGCCCGGGCGGGCCGGACCGTGTTGGATAATTATGACCCATAGCATCACTATTTTGTAACGAACATGATGTTCTTGTACAAAATTAACTATGTGACAAAGGAAATTGCTCTTTTATCATTTGTAATTGGATTACCTGGATATATAAATGATAAAAGTCCATATGATTAGTACCAAATTAATAAGATATGAGACAATATTAATCCACATAAGGTTTAATCATTAAATATCCTTAGTCGTAGTATTATCGAGACTGGACATCGATAATGCAGAATAAGTTAGTATTACACTTGTGCGCGTTATGGAAGCTTAACGTCATAGTTCTCATATATTTGGGTATTGGATACTCATGCAAGTGTGATATGAGGTTCTGTTTGCCGATGGTACGGGAACAGCTTCGCTCTGGATAGTCCCCTCGGAGTCACATTAGTGGTATGACTATGTGTCTATGGGAATCCGAATCACGGTATGTGTATTTGGTCTTAACCTGAGACTTGCATCGCTAATACTTGCGACAATCAATATACTTTGGTTTTGGTCGTCCGTGGCTTTAACAGGTTCTGTGTACGCCTCTTCTGGGTTTACTGAGAATCGTAGTGTATTGGGTGTGATGTCAAGAAGGAAGTATCAATTCAGTCATATGGAGATTATGATCACGCAAGGATACATAACTGGTACTCTATAGTGCTATAGCCATCGGGAAAGTATGACTAGGTCATGACTTTCTGATCATAAAGAGGCTAGTTGCTAGTGATCCAATATATGCTTCGTACGGGGCAAACATAATTCAAGCCCCAGGCCTAGCATGTGACATCTGATACTGGATCGTAATACGCAATACTAAGTATACTACGCCTGATATAGATTATATATTCCTTAAAAGAATATTTCTGGAGAATTGGGTAGGCACGGTGCTTTGCTAGAAGCCAACCATGTCTTGTAAATTGGTAAGAACGTGGTACCGGTACGCACGTGTTCGGATAGTCTGATGACCGCATTTACTGCCAACATATCCAGTGATCTCTTGTGTCGCCTCCCAAAGATTCACCAATGACATTTGACTCGAACAGAATTAATCTGTGATTAATTATGAGAGAGAAAAAATTAATCTAGGATTAATTACGGCAAGAATTAATCTGAGATTAATTCGACTAGAAGAGTGAGAACACGATTAATTTGGAATTAATCGGTAAAAATAAATTTAATAGTTAAATTGGATTTTTATATTTAATTTATTTAATTGGGCTAAATAATATATTGGATATATTAAATGAAATTAGATTTCAAAGCGGAATTAAAATTCAATTTTAATTCGGGCGAACGAATTAATTTAGAATTAATTCGCAAGCGACTTTCGTAATAATTTTGCTAGACATTATTATTTAATTAAATTGGATTTAATTATGTCGCAACGGAATAATTCGTTTATTCGGAATTAAACGAACCCGGGCCCGAGCGAAGTTGCGTGTTGAGTTAGCCGACTTAAATTTCGAATTTAAAAGTGGTGGGGCCCACTTCACTTACATCAACATGATAGACATGTGATGGAAGTGGTTAGGCTTGAGTGAAAGCTTGGCTTAACTTGTAAATTACTCAAACCAATTTTGATTTTAAAAAATGAATATACCAACTTTGGAAGTTGACTTTTGGTTATTGTTATTGTTTTTAGAAAGCAAAAATATCAAAACACAAAATCTCTCTCTCTTCTCCCTCTAGTTCCGTGAGTTCTTCTTTCTTTCTTGAAGTTTTGTTGTAAAATTTCATGGTTGCTAGCACTTTAAGGAGTCAAATGAATGTGATATGGAGACTCACCCGAGTGTTGGAAACACTAAAAGAAAGCTTGGAGCTTCTTTACATCCTTGGAAATTTTCGAAATCTCCTCAACCAATCAATGTGAGTATTCCACAACTCTCTTGTTTTATTCGCACAATAATCACGCTTAGAGATCCTGTGGCATGTCTAGGACATTTACAGACCGAGCCCGAGCTTTTCTGCCACCCTTACCTTCAGTTTATATTTAATATCAAATAACCATTTTTCCATTAATGGTAAAAGAATACGTTAAATATTTAGAGAGAAAAGACTAAAATGTCCGCATTTATTTTATATTATGAATGTAAAGTCTCCTTGCATCACCTCTAGTTTAACAAATTATCTCTTCATCAGCTCTAGTTTTACAAATTATATATGCACCACCTCCACTAAAAATGTTGAATTTTTTTATTTTTTAACCATTAAAATATATTAAAAATAAGTTTTTTCCAAATCAAGCCAAAGTTTTTACCATCCCTAATGTCAGTCTGGTCCAAACATGCTGAGGATAGTAATACATTGGGATGACAATAATCCCCACATGGATGTGGGCCACAGAGGCTTGTTACGTTAGAATATGGTATGAGTATATTTTTTATACCTGTTGGTTATACATGTGGAGTACGAGTATTCGCATCTCTATACAAGTAAAGGTAAAAATCACCACGTGAAGGTGTAAGAGATCGAGTGAGTCATTGTAGGAGCGAAGCATGATTTCCTATTATGCCTATGACGTTTGGCAACCACAACACTGTTGAGCTCGCAGCTCGTATAGAGTACGAATAGTCCCATGTAGGAACTAACCGGAAAATAATGGAGTCGTCACCCAGTATAAGACAATATGAATGATTTAAGACCTCACTACACCCCTCACAAGGTCCGATCTTAAACTCATTTGGGTTCGAAATGGTCCCTTACTGATGTCAGTATAATATCCAGGTTCAAAAGAAAATCCATATGTCTTATAATGGATTATCACATGACAATAGTTTATATAGCATACATGGTGCAATTATAATAAAAAGAACAAAAAAAAATAATTAAAAAGTGCCCATAAATTATCAAAGCAATAATAACCTGGTCGGACAAATTTTTTTTGCCCGAATTTATATTAATATCTGGCCGGACTTACTAAAAGTTTGGCCGGATGTGTTGTGCATGACAGAAACTCATAATCGTGCATGGCAACAAATAACATGGGTATGACATGCTTGAAACTAGTAACCATAAAGTACAAGATCGTGCATAGTAAAATAATAACAAAACAAGAACGATAATAATGATAAAAAATAACAATGAAGAAGACACATGTAGCTACTTCCAAGTGATACATGAAGTTGTATCCCAAGTGCATACCATACTACCGTCCATTCAGAATCGGCTATGGTATTTACTTATAAGTTTTCATCCTATATACTATAGGGAAACTGATACGCAGTCGGATGTAGACGTTATATGGTCGAAATTACTGTGCAATAATTGTATGTCCGGCCGAACATACATTATGTCCAGTCGGATATACGACGTCAGATTAAATTAAGAAAATAAGTAGAACGAATATTAGAGTGTCCTCAAGTCATTTACCTTTAGTGTTGTTGGCTCTGAAACGCCTTTGAAAACTTGGTTTAGTTGCGAGATCTTGCTGGAGATTGAGAGTTTTAGGGTTATTATTCGTTGTTGTGCTTTTTTCCAAGGTTGAGGAAGAGAGAGTCGTTCCAAAAGTCCCCAAAACCATCCAAATGTCTTTATATTGTGTGAGTAATGCTTCTTTATAGTGTTTAAGGTTTAGGTTAACAATAGAACAATCAGTTTAAGTAAAGCGTTTTTTTATGGAAAGCAATTAAGAAGGAAATTGATCGAATCTGTATGTAAAACTGAAAACGTGACTCATGTCCGGCTAGACTTCAAGGCATGTCCGATCGGAATTGACTCTAATATTCGGCTGGTCATAAATGACATCCGGTGAGTATGGATGTAGATGACATCGGTCCTAGATTTGACCATTTCTTTTGGAATTCTTTCCAACATTAAACCTTACAACTTTCCAAACTTTTAGGAGTGTTCTCATATGAGACTTATCATTGGGCTATGCGTAAAAATACAGTGTCTACAGTCATACCTTCAAGGACGAGTGAGGATGAATCAACAATTTGTTGTTTTGTGGTGGAGACGTGGGTTGATATGATTGGGGGATTAATTATATTTTTTTTCTATCAATGAGATGGTTCTTGAGTTTATTATACTTCAAGTGCTTAAATTGATTCATTCGTCTGACACAGAGAGGTGTTAATTATAAAAGGTCTTATGATGCCAAAGTAAATAATATAACTAATTTTTATTTTTGTATTCCGGATATTTTAATTATTCGTCCATCTCAATTACATTTATGACCTTCCTATTATAGAGAAAATGGTTTGTTGGATTGTAAAAAATTTATGTATTTATAATAAGATGTATTTATAAATTTAAAATAGAATATTTTCTAAATTAGAGATGGTGCAGAGAAAATTTACTAAACTATAGGTGGTGAAAAGATAATTTACGAAACTGCTGCAGAGATAATTTTCATTCCTTAAATAAATTAAATAAGGTAGTTTGACATAAATATCTATATGATATCATCAATCTCTTAATACCCACAGAGGAAAAGTATTTATTTGATATTAAATAATTTCCCATAAATTTACTTGCATTCATTTTAACAAATTTGCCGTTTCATAAATGCATATATATATTCAAACGATTTTACCATTGTAAAGATCATCTTCTCCTGCTTGTTCAAATATCCCAAAATTACAACAGAGAATGTCACACCTCTCTCGCTTACAAAACTCAAAAACACTCTCTATCTCAACTGATTTGCTGATATAAAATTTGTCTCTGAACAGATTTCGAAATTTCAAACTCTCTCTGTCCATCAAAGTCTATGTCTCTCTCTAGATTGCAACTCTCTGCAGTTACCCACAAACTGGTGAAAAAACAGACCTTTTGATTTCGACCTGGAAAATTTTCCGGGAAAAAGACACTTTCTTGGGGGAGAAAATTCCATTTCATAGAAATTCTTGCACAACTGAGAATTTCCTTGGTGGATTTTTCTGTTTGAGTGAAAAGATTCAAAGGGTTTCTTTGTTTTTTTTTTTAAAAAAAAAATTATATTGGAGTTTTCAAGGGAAACATGAAGATCGGTGAAGATGATCCCAAGATTGTGTGAGCATGTGAGGACTGCTTTTTTTATTGGCTTTTTTTTGATTTCTAGGGTTTTATGATTATGGTTTTCTGGCTCAGCAAGTAAAGGTGAGTTCTTTGTTCTTCTTATGCTTTCGAGTTTTGGATTTTTAGCTTTATTTTTTTATTAGTTTTTTTAGACTCTTTGGTCATTGTTGTTTTGCGTGTAATTTTCATTTATTTAATTTTTCTTTGATGTGACATCTCAATTTTGTTACTATCTTGAACTGTTTCTCATTGTGAAGAGAAATGATATTCACCCCAACTTATTTACACACAGCGGTCCAGAACGACATATATAACTGCGTTTTGCTTTAAAAAATTAAAGCCAAGATTTGTTAATCTCAGTTGCCAAATACTCTACAATCAACTTGCCCCAATTTTCTCAGTTTCTCCTAAACCAATTTTCTTCGTTTCTCCTAAACCAATTTCAGTACTTGCCCTAATTTTCTTCAGCTCTTCAGTGCGTCGCCTTCATCTCTGCAGTTCGTCGGCTTCATCTCTTCAGTTCGTCGGCAAGCAAGCAAGCAAGCAACGAACAAGTCCACGGCCATCCACGTTGCAGTCCGTCGCCGATGAACAAGTCCACTACCATCCAGTCCACGGCCATCCAGCGTTGCAGTCCGTCGTCGGGGAACAAGTCCACTGCCATCCAGCCATCTAGTCAAAGATTTTATCATTTCCTCTGCCTTCATTTTCTTAATTTGCTTGATTGTTTTTAATTTTAAGGAGAAATGATGGGTGTCTTGTTGGTTGATTGAAATGTATGAGCTAGTTATGTGTATTTCAATTTGCTTACTGGAATTTGTTTGAGAGATAAGAATTTTTGTGTGGTGAAATTTGTGTGAGAAACAGAATGTTTGAGAAAGTGTTTTTGGAAGTCTTGGTGTTGAATTCAATTTGCAAAACTGTGAAATATATGTGTATTTTTTTCATACAGGCTTCATCCATAATTTGGGGGTGACAGACAATGAAAAATTTAGAATTGGACACTGAATTCGAAGAGGATGAGGGTGTAGATGTTCACATTAATGAAATTGATGATAATCACGATGATGATCCAAAGACATATATGGTTTTTGATAATGCTGATGAATTGTTTAATTATTACAAATAATATGGTAAACGAAAGGGGTTTCCAGTAATGCGGAGAAGTAGTAGAAAGGGGGGTGATGAGAATGTTAGGTTTGTGACATTTGCTTGTGGGAGAAGCGGCTTTTCAAAAACGACATCGAATAATATTTTAAGGCCCCAACCTAATTCAAAAATTGGTTGCAATGCTAAAATTTGTGGATGTGTAGATGAAGTTGGAAAATGGAGGGTTCGAACTTTAGTTCTCGAGCACAACCATGAATTATTATCTCCACCGAAGTCGAAGTATTTCAGATGTAACCGTAGCATCAATGTACATGCGAAAAGGAAACTTGAGATAAATGATAGAGCTGGAATAAGAGTAGCCCAAAGTAGCAATTCTCTTGTTATTGAAGCTGGTGGGCATAAAAATGTTACATTCACGGCAAGAGATTGTAGAAATCATGTTGACAAACAAAGAAGATTACGGCTTGGCGAAGGAGATGTTGTTGCTTTACAAAACTACTTGATGAAAATGCAAGCAGAAGACAGTAGGTTTTACTTTAGCTTCAACTTGGATGATGAAGGTCGATTACAAAATATTTTTTGGGCTGATCCGAGGAGTAGGGCCGCCTACAAATCTTTTGGTGATGTTGTTACATTTGACACCACATATCTAACAAATAAGTATGACATGCCATTTGCCCCATTTGTGGGAGTTAATCATCATGATCATTCTATATTGTTAGGATGTGGATTGATTTCATGTGAGGACATTGAGACTTTTACCTGGTTATTTAGGACATGGCTATCTTGCATGTCTAATGCTGCACCTATTGGAAGCATTACTGACCAAGACAAGACAATGAAAAAGGCGATTGAGATTGTTTTTCCTACTACTCGACATCGGTGGTGTTTGTGGCATATACTGAAGAAAGTTTCTGAAAAATTAGGAGGTTATGCGGAATATCATTGAAACAATTTGTTAGTATAACCATGCTTTGCGGAGTAAAGTTGAAAAAGAAGTAAGAGAAGATATGAAGTCACTTTCACAGCAACTTCCTTGTGTAACATAATACAAGATGGAGCAGCAAATACATGAAGTTTATACCATTTCAAAGTTCAAGGAATTTCAGCAAGAGTTAATTAGAAAGATGTATTGCGAAGTTGTCAATTCGGTGGGATCAGAACATCTTTTCGCCATCGTTCGAGGATATACTTTTCTGGCATTACTTCTACGTCATTATGTATCATGGTTGTAACAGCATGCCTGCAGAGAATTCATCTAAACTGAAACCTTGAGCAACTACAAGTAATTTCTCATTTCTCTTTTTCAAAGTAAAATTTAAAGAAAGTTCTTTTTTTCCCCTCACCAACTTTCACATCTTCTCTTATTACATGTTCTGATCCCACCGAATTGACAACTTCGCAATACATCTTTCTAATTAACTCTTGCTGAAATTCCTTGAACTTTGAAATGGTATAAACTTCTTGTATTTGCTGCTCCATCTTGTATTCAGCGTCCTCATGTGAAATCAATCCACATCCTAACAATATAAAATGACCATGATGATTAACTCCCACAAATGGGGCAAATGGCATATCATACTTATTAGATATGTGGTGTCAAATGTAACAACATCACCAAAAGATTGTTAGATATCTTCTTTTACTTCTTTTTCAACTTTACTCCGCAAAACATGGTTATACTGCTCACAAATTGTTTCAATGATATTCCGCATAACCTCCTAATTTTTCAGAAACTTTCTTCAGTATATGCCACAAACACCACCGATGTCGAGTAGTAGGAAAAACAATCTCAATCGCCTTTTTCATTGCCTTGTCTTGGTCAGTAATGATTCCAATAGGTGCAACATTGGACATGCAAGATATCCATGTCCTAAATAACCAGGTAAAAGTCTCAGTGTCCTCATGTGAAATCAATCCACATCCTAACAATATAGAATGACCATGATGATTAACTCCCACAAATGGGGCAAATGGCATGTCATACTTATTTGTTAGTTATGTGGTGTCAAATGTAACAACATCACCAAAAGATTTGTGGCGGCCCTACTCCTCGGATCAGCCCAAAAAACATTTTGTAATCGACTGTCATCATCCAAGTTGAAGCTAAAGTAAAACCTATCGTCTTCTGCTTGCATTTTCATCAAGTAGTTTTGTAAAGCAACAACATCTCCTTCGCCTATCCGTAATCTTCTTTGTTTGTCAACATGATTTCTACAATCTCTTGCCGTGAATGTAACATTTTCATGCCCACTAGCTTCAATAACAAGAGAATTACTACTTTGGTCTACTCTTATTCCAGCTCTATCATTTATCTCAAGTTTCATTTTTGCATGTACATTGATGCTACGGTTACATCTGAAATACTTCGACTTTAATGGAGATAATAATTCATGGTTGTGCTCGAGATGAATATAAACTAATGAGAAAGGTGCCCTCAGGTCTAACCTTTTATGCCGACTTTCGGAAGTACAGTACACGGTCGTCGGAAGGGTGGATGCTCCGCAACTTATCCGGTTCACTAGTTCAACGTTTCCTTTCGCTGCTTCGCTGTTCGGGCTGCTGTTTTCCCTCCGTTTCGCTGCTGTTTTGCTGCTGTATTTACTCACTGTTTTGGGGTGTATTTTTCGGTAATTTCAGGGTATATGGGCTGCTATTTATGCGGTTTTTTGGGTGCTGTTTTGAGTGTGATTTCGGTGGTGATTAGAGGCTGTTTTGAGTGTGATTTCGGTGGTGATTAGGGGCTGTGAGTTGTGAGTTCGTTGAAGTGGGAAAAGGCTATGGCCTGCCGTGTGGTCAAGGGGTTCGAGAACTAAAGTTCGAACCCTTCATTTTCCAACTTCATCTACACATCCACAAATTTTAGCATTGCAACCAATTTTGAATTAGGTTGGGGCCTTAAAATATTATTCGATGTCGTTTTTGAAAAGTCGCTTCTCCCACAAGCAAATGTCACATACCTAACATTCCCATCACCCCCCTTTCTACTACTCTGCATTACTGGAAACCCCTTTCGTTTACCATATTCTTTGTAATAATTAAACAATTCATCAGCATTATAAAAAACCATATCTGTCTTTGGATCATCATCGTGATTATTTCATTAATGTGAACATCTACACCCTCATCCTCTTCGAATTCAGTGTCCAATTCTAAATTTTTCATTGTCTGTCACCCCCAAATTATGAATGAAGCCTGTATGAAAAAAATACACATATATTTCACAGTTTTGCAAATTGAAAACACCAAGACTTCCAAAGACACTAAGGAAGCAAAGACACTTTCTCAAACATTCCGTTTCTCACACAAATTCCACCCTACAAAAATTCTTCCGCTCAAACAAATTCCAGCAAGCAAATTGAAATGCACATGACTAGCTCATACATTTCAATCAACCAACAAGACACCCATCATTTCTCCTTAAAATTAAAAACAATCAAGCAAATTAAGAAAATGAAGGCAGAGGAAATGATAAAACCTTTGACTGGATGGCTGGATGGCAGTGGACTTGTTCCCCGGTGACGGACTGCAACGCTGGATGGCGACGGACTGCAACGTGGATGGCTGTGGACTTGTTCGCTGCTTGCTTGCTTGCCGACGACTTGAAGAGATGAAGCCGATGAACTGCAGAGATGAAGGCGACGCACTGAAGAGCTGAAGAAAATTAGGGTAAGTACTGAAATTGGTTTAAGAGAAACGAAGAAAATTGGTTTAGGAGAAACTGAGAAAATTGGGGCAAGTTGATTGTAGAGTGTTTGGCAACTGGGATTAACAAATCTTGGCTTTAATTTTTTAAAGCAAAACGCAGCAATGTATGTCGTTCTGGACAGCTGTGTGTAAATAAGTTGGGGTGAATATCATTTCTCATTGTGAAAAGCATACATATTTGGTGGTAATTTCTTTTTGTTTGTTGTTGAGTGAAGGTCTGAGCTTGAATTTCTGATCAAATCAACGGGACATAGTATACGAAGATCAGTTTGGTAATACTTGGTCCAATTTGCTACAAGAGATTGATAAATATTTGTAAGTATGAGCCTATTATTCTTGCTTCAGCAACACTAATACTTTTGTGATGAACTTGAAAGATTGATTTCAATAATTTTTCTTTTTTTATTTCTTGTTTGTAGCTTCTATTTCTTACATCAATTGAGGAGACTTGGTACATTTGTCTATGGTTGGTTTACTGTAATCTGATTCAGGAATATTGAAATGGTTGTAGAAAATGAACTTGATTCAAGTATAGCCAAACTTGCTTAGAGCTTAAATTTTTTTTCAAACCATTTTGAAAATCGTCAAATTTTTGTTAACTGAAGCTTATTGCAATTGCAGTGGTTCTTTTTGATTTGTCTGTTTTCTGATATAATGACAGGCACTTGTGGTATGAGATATAAGCTAGTTCTTAACTTATGCAGAGTAGGCTATGGTGTTATTTGGGTTGTCCCGGTTCTTCTTTTTCTGAACTTAGTTGGTAAAAACTAAAAAAGAAAATGAAATTTATGTGTCTCCTTCAATCTGCTGAAGCATGCTTGTTGTGTTCTCAACTTTCGGTGATGATGTGTTTGATTTCTCAGAAATTCCTTTTTGATTGTTTCCAGCTAGGGTTTCTTAGAAACAATAAATAAAATAATAAAGCAGTATGGTAGCTGAGGGATGTCAAAGCAGTACAGATCCCCTAGGGCGGAGGTGGGAGAGATAGACACCAGTGCGCCATTTCAATCTGTTAAAGATGCTGTCACTCTCTTTGGTGAGGGTGCTTTCTCGGGGGAAAAACCTGCCATAAGGGAGCCGAAACCTCATTCTGCGGAGGTATTCCTTTTCTTTCTTTTACTAGTAGATTGGTCAAGTTGATTTATATTTCAATTTTCAATGTGATTGAGGTTTGCTTTTCTTTTCAAAATGAATGCCCCCTTGGATTTTGGAAGTTGCTGCCTCTTCTTCTTTTAGCTGTTTATAGATAATATCTTGATAATTAATTTTCATTATCTTCTACTTTCTAATAAATGCTTAATATCCATATTGATGGTTATCTGGTGATATATATGGTGGTAGATATAGATTTTTTAGCTCCTATTCAGTTTGAGCTGCTGATTACATTTTTGATGTTTTAACGGCAGAGAGTATTGGCCAAGGAGACACAGCTTCATCTTGCCCAAAAAGAGATGAACAAGTTAAAGGAACAACTAAAGAACGCCGAAGATACTAAGGCCCAAGCACTTGTTGACCTTGAAAAGGCAAAAAGAACTGTTGAGGATCTTAACTATAAACTCAAAGTTGTCAATGAATCCAAGGAATTAAGGCAACAGAAGCTGCAAAGGATCAGGCAAAGCAGATTGAGGAATCAAATTGTAGCAACTCATCTGGCTCTGATGGTGCCAGGAAACAAGCCTTAGAAATTGAAAGGGAGAGGTACATTAGTGTGTTTTCTGAACTTGATGCTGCAAAGCAAGAGCTAAGGAAACTTCGTCAGGATTGCGATGCAACCTTGGAAGCAAAAGTTACTGCCTTCAATCTTGCAGCAGCAGCAGAAAATTCAGCCAAAGCAAACATGGAGAGAGTTAGTGAGCTCTCTAAGGAAATCTCAGCTGTGCAGGAATCCATTCGGCAAGTGAAGCTTGCAACTTTGCAAGCCCAGCAAGATCAAGCCAAGGTTTTTGCTGAAAAGGATGTTCAGAGGCAGTCATATAAAGTTACCCTGGAAGAGTCAGCCAAGAAATTGCTTGCTTTGAGGAACCAGTTTGATCCTGAACTCACTCGGAATCTTGAAACACAGTTGACAGAAACAATGAACGAGATTGCGGATTTGCAGAAGCAAATGGAAAATGCAAAGGCTTCAGATTTAGATTCTGTGAGAATTGTCACTTCAGAGTTGGATGATGCTAAGGGGACATTGCAGAAAGTAGCAGGGGAGGAAAGCTCCTTGCAAAGCTTGATGGAGTCTCTTAAAGTGGAGCTTGAGAATGTGAAGAAAGAGCATTCTGAACTGAAGGAGAAGGAAGCAGAAACAGAATCCATTGCTGGGAATTTGCATGTCAAACTCAGGAAGAGCGAGTCTGAGCTTGAAGCGTGCCTTGCAGAGGAAGCCAAATTAAGAGGTGCTTCTGAAGAAATGATCTCAAGTCTACACCATTTATCCGTGGAAACCGAAAGTGCGCGAAAAGAAGCAGAAGAGATGAAGATCAAAGCTATGGATTTGAGGAAGGAAGCTGAAGCCACGAAAATTGCGCTCGAAGAAGCAGAGAAGAAGCTAAGAACTGCCGTAGAAGAAGCTGAAGTAGCGAAAGGAGCAGAGACAAGGGCCCTTGATCAGATTAAGACATTGTCTGTGAGAGCTAGTGCTGCACGTGCATCTACTTCCGAATCTGGTGCCAATATAACCCTCTCAAGAGAAGAATTCGTGTCTCTGAGCCGTAAAGTTGAAGAGTCTGACATATTGGCAGAAATGAAAGTGGCTGCTGCCATGGCTCAGGTGGAAGCTGTGAAGGCTAGTGAAAATGAGGCCCTGAAGAAATTATAGGCAACTCAGAAGGAGATTGAGGATATGAAGGCTGCAACCGGAGAGGCTCTAAAGACGGCAGAGATGGCTGAAGCAGCTAAAAGAGCAATAGAGGGAGAGCTTCGAAGGTGGCGTGAAAGAGAGCAAAAGAAGGCAGCTGAAGCTGCAGCCTGGATTCTGGCTGAAACGGAGATGTCATCAGAATCATCACCACACCATTATAGGATTCAAAAGCAGTACCCATCAGAGAAAATGATGGAGGTTCGTAAGGATTCAAAAGCAGTACCCATCAGAGAAAATGATGGAGGTTCGTAAGTTGGAAAAAGAGAAGTTTGCTCTCTCAAAAAAAACAATAATGCCTAATATCAGTGGCATCTTTCATCGAAAAAAGAATCAAGTTGAAGGTGGATCACCATCTTATCTTCCTGGTGAAAAGCCCATGTGACACTTGCGTTTGCCAGACCTTTGTATAGTTACAAATGGTTTAGGGTGAATCATGTTTAAACCCTTGTTGCGTGTACATCTGAGACTAGTGGAATCAAATTTCTGTTATTTAGTCTGTTTGTGGAAGAAAAATGAAACCCATTATGAGCTTGGAAGCAAATTTCTGAAAGTGTTGATCTCTTTCCACCAAGTTCATCGAAGCCTGATCTGTATATGGAACTGATTATTTGGTTATGATTGAAAATTTGCAGCAAAAATGAGCTGTGCTATTGCCTCGTTTGTTTGGAAGGTGATGCCATGAGTGATAGCCCAAGTCAGAAGCCTCTGGCCTTCTACAGCATGACTCAGTCCTGTTGCCGCTGCGCCTGACTTGTTACTAACACATCTTGTCATGATTTCTTTTTCACATTGCATTGTAGCTTTCACCATATATATTTTTAGCTGAGCCTAGGTTTAGTGGTAAAGGTTGTTTCATGGCATCAAAGATTTGAATTTTAAAAACAACCCCCCTCTAAGTAAAACTATGTACATATTTATTCTTTCCGGACCTTGCATTGACCGAGCCTTGGCCGACTTTTAGATTATGAGAAAAATTTATATGAGAAAAATTAATTCATCTAATGAATACATATCATGTATTAATTTATAATTTTTTTATCTCCGTTGTTATTGATTAATTTCAAACTTTATATATATATATATATATCAAAATATTAATAAATAGGCAAACCACGTCATCGGTAACTATGTTACTTGCAAGTTTTACTCATAGGTTTGAGAATAATAATTACTAAATTGAAGAATAAAAATTGACTCTCGTAATAAAAAATACACTCCAAAATTTCTGGTAGTGAAAACTAAAATAATCAGCAGACCAAAGATCCAAATCTCCATCAGCAATATCCCCATTATGCCACGTGTCCAGGGAAAAAAAAAAAAAACAGAAACTGAAAATAGTCTTATGTGTGTGTGTGTCTTTTTTTTTTTTTTTTTTTGAATAAGAAAATAGTCCTATGTTGATCGCAACTCTCAAGCTTAAGCTTAAGCACACATTTAACTTCCTTTGCCACTGGAACTAAAACTCACTCTGAGAAGTCAGAATCAGAACCCACAAAATGTCAAGCAACAGAGACGAGTCCTTGACTTTCACATCAACTTCTCCAATAACAGCCTCAGACCAGCTCGACAACAGACTTGACCCATCTTCCCACATCGGAAGCGCTTCCAACAGCTTCCAAAACGACACCTTTTTGAGCGAGGGCGGTGGAAGCAGCAGTCTTGATGCCGAGTTCGGATTCTCTAGGCCCGAGTTCAGGCTGTGTCAACTCGTCGGTACTGTCGATTTCTATGAGCGTCACGTGTTCTTGTGTTACAAGAACCCTTCTGTCTGGCCTTCCAGGATCGAGGCTGCCGAGTTTGATCGGTTGCCCAGGTTGCTTTCTGCTGCTGTTGGGGCTAGAAAGTCTGATATGAAGAGAGAGGTTTGTTTGCTTTTTCTGGGTTTTGTTGCATTTTTTTGGTTATCTTTTTTGTGAAGTGAAGAAATGTGATATTCCTCTACAATTTTATGTTTTGAGTGAAAAGAAATGATTTTTCCCGTTTGTTATTTGCATTTTTATGGATCGGTTGTGTTTTGAGGACTGATTTAGCTTAAATTTTGAAGTAGATTGCTTTTAGATTTGGTGAATTGAAGTGGATTATCATGATTTTTTGAATTGATTATTTTTCTAGTGATTTGAGTAGTTTGGTTTTGTACTTGGTGAATTGAAATGAGTTCGGTGTTGGTTTTGGGTGAAATGAAAAGGGTTTTGGTGGTTCTTTTGAAGGATTATGTGTTGTGCAGGGTTCAAATTTTCTGCAAGTTTATTTCATTTTTAGTGAATTGCAGTGGGTTTTTGTCGGATTTTTCTGTTTTGCTAATTAATCACTTCATTTTGTATGAGCTTTAGTAGTATGATTTGATATGATCTGCTTTGAATTTCAACTTGAGTTTCTTTTTGTTATCTGTGATCAGAAATGAGATATTTTGCAGATTAATAGTGTTTTGTTGTGGGGACTTTCAAATTTTGGTGAATAAGTTCTATAGTAGAGGTTGGGTTCCAGGAGTATCTCGGGATCATTGCTGGGTATATTGAGTTTTGGAAGAAAGTTTATTTAATAATTGAATGACGCTAGAATTGCCTGATATAGTGATATACATATTAAAATTCCACTTCACCTCTTTTCAATCGAATGATTTAGGGTTCAATTCTTTAGATTAGCAAGGGGACAAGGAGAGAAATAGTTAAGTTGTGGATTAGTCCCAAATCTTCATTTAGTGCTCATATATCTTTATGATGTTTTATGTGACATATATTTTTCAAATATGGTTCCAGCTGGAATATATATGCTTAGTCAAATAGTCCCGAATCTTCCTTTGGTGCTCGTCATATATCTTTATGATGTTTTATGTGTCATATATTTTTCAAATATGGTTCCAACTGGACTATATATGCTAAATCAAATAATGTCAACATATGTGGAGGTACTTATGTCATCATTGCAGTGAGGGATCTTTGATTACTCCATTGTTGGAAGAATAAAATTTGTGATGAGATGTGGATTTTTTTGTAATTATTATTCTGGTGATTACCTTCAGTGTATTCATTCGTGAATAATTTTTGTCTATAAGAAGTCAGGGGTTGAGCTTTTATAGTGTGAATGCGTGATGGAGCTTTTGCCTGCAATCAACTTAGTTCAAAGTATTTAATGTGCTTGAAAGTTCAGGAAAACTTGCAGACTGTGCTGATTAGATCTATCATGCTTTTGGACATGGATTTCTTTCTTTGAATTTATGTGTAGAATTATTTCCTCTGGTATCTGATGAGTGTTGACACACTTACAAAGTGATTTTTTACTCCCAAATATAAGAGTGTCGAAATAATAAAATAACCCGGTAAGTCTGGGGTCGATACATAGGGAATAGATTTAGTAAAATAAAATAGTAATTTGAGTGAAAAAAAAGCTGAATTGTTTGAAGTGATGGACGATTTTAAATTGAACTGCAATAATAAATTAGAATGTTGGGGCTAGGGGATCTATTCTTAATATTTCAAATATAGAAAAATCTTCATTTTTATAATATATAAATTGTCATTATTACTCAGTTTATTTACTTTATGAATTAATTATGCCAAAACATATAAAACGAGTCATAAATGCGGTGATAATATTTGTCTATAACAAGTCCAGTTAGGTACTCAATTATGTCAAATAAATAATTAATCCATATTTAAATTACTCTCTCATATAATATGAGGTAAAGTATTAACTGTGTCAACCAAGATTTGATTGTCTATAGCGAATTAAGACACCCTCAAATATAAGAAAAGATTAAATATTAGTTTTCAAATTACAATTCATATATTATAATATAAGTAAGATTAATTTATATTCTTTATATTTAGAGTTTCACCCTTTACCCCAGCAGAATGGAATTAGCTACTCATGTTTTGAATAAAAACACACATAATTTTATTCCTGAAAGAAAAAAAAAGTTACAAGAAAATAACACACAAGACATTTCTTCCAAATTCTTCAAGAGAAAAAATAAAAGAAGCGTGAAGAAAATGAGAGGTGAGTACCTCTATTTATAGTAAAAATGTTCATCCATCAATTATTTATTACAACTTTCCAAATCAAATACAAACAATAAACTTTTACTAATTTATTTTTTTTCTTTTTCTTTTTTTGATTTTTTTTTTTAATTTTTGTTGATCATTTTGCAAACATTTATATTTTTATTTTTTTACTTTGTTTTCTAATAATTAAAATTACATGCAACACACATTGGTTTCTTCACCAATTTCGACCTTGAAAATATCAGAATTATAAAATCTTGTAAAGAGCAAAGTTGTAGATATTTGAGTCTTCTTTCATCTAAAACTGGAATCGTCTCAATCCAATATCGGAGTAAAAAGTTTTTGCCAAAATACGAAACTTGCGCAAAGCTGTAATTTTCTGAAATTGTACACTGTTAGAACGCCCTTTTAAGTTTCTGGCCTCCAAAATCCAAATGTCACGTCCATTTTTCTAGTTATGCATCCAATGTATTATTTCACCTACATAAGAAATGACAATCATAATAAAAATATATAAAATATAAATTTAATTATTATTTCACAAATATGCTAAATTAAGGAGATTAATGAAACAGTGTAAAATAATTAATTTTCCTTTTAATAAATGTACACATTTTAGTGTTCATCAAGTGTTATCCCTAGAGTTGAAGAAAAGGAAATGAATTATTATATTTATTTTTAGATTAATCGTGTGGAGGGGATTCCCCCAAGGACGTGGTCGAGTGATT
>SKCR01036046.1:0-32701 GCA_019454045.1 Zanthoxylum bungeanum
CGCGCAGTACGTTGTAAATCTTGGGGTCTTTGTCTAATATATACATATCACTAAATCAGATTTAGTTTAAATCTAATCGTAATTAGATCGAATACGTATATAAAAATAAGAGATGCTACCATTAAGTAAGTAATATTATGGAAAAATGAATTGTTCGTATTCATGAATCAGACATAAATACGATCCGGATTGGCACTCTGAGCACCATCCCTAACACTGATTTTGTTTGATCTCATTCTTGAGTTTCCGGACTCCGATTCAGTCCCAATTTTTCCCTATACACTCTTAATGAAATATAGTATTTCATTAAATATTTTAAAATTATACCCATACTTGATATCCATGGGTTTGATACAATTCCGCTGTGCGGGGCACCGATCTGTCCCTAGGGATTCCTCATCTGCTCTAGCACATATAAGCTAGGCTTTTATGACGAACGTGTCTGAACTTAGAGAATCTCACAATATGAAATGTACTCATTGAATACTTGGGTAGCTGATAATATTTGATATTATAATTATCAATTAAAATAATTAAGTGTTTTTGAATAACATTAATTATTTACTTTGACCCAATTGGATTAATCCAAAATCACACAAGAATTTTGTTATAATTTCATAAATATCTTCACCATTAGAGGATATTTTGTAATTATAAATATGTATTTGTCTTGATTTAATTAGATTAAATCAAAGTGGCAGATAATAAACTAATCAATTTGATAAACTTTGTCTTGATTTAATTGGATTAAATCAAAATCGTAGATAAAGATGATTAGTCACACCTAATTATATATATTTAGACAAATTAGATTAAGCCCACCTAGAAGTTGATTAGAACTTTATTAATTAAAAATTATAAAGCATTGCTATAAAATACAAGTTTGAGCAAGTTTTTAATCAAACTTGAGCTTAAGAAAGTTAATCTTGTGAAAGCTAAAAAAAATAAGATTTAGAAATATTAGCCTAAGTAAAAGAAATATTTATAGAAGTTTTGGAAGTTTTCTACAATATTTCAATAAGGAGAAATCAAGATTGGATCTTGAAATCAAGCTTGCTAGCTTTGGAAGTTTTCTACAACATTTCAACAATGAGAAGAAGATTAGATCTTGGAATCAAGTTTATTAGGTAAGTTTGATATTCTCTAAAGTTATATTTTCATTAGTGAGTTATCATTAGTGAAACATATAGCGATGTATTATGTGTTGGATACATAACAACATAGCTTGATGTTGAAATTAGGCTAATAAATTGTGTATGGATGCTTTGGAAGTATAAACACAATATGCTTGTGATTGAGTCAAAATATTTATGTTGGACATAAACATAAAATTGGATTTTGGAACTCTGGATAATAGCTTGGAGCCTTGGAGGTATGACTACCATTCTAGAATCACTTGACCACCTTTGGGTGAGTTAAAATTATTCGTGAGTCATTTCATTGAGATTCTATTTTGGTTTGTGTTTTGATTCAAAGAAACACACACACACACACACACATATATATATATATAACATGTGTTGATGTTGGTTTTTATATTAAAATTATTTGTGGTGTTTTAAAAGGTGTTTAAGATTTTTAAAATAAAAAAATTGAAATATTGAGGCTGATGCACACTGCACAACATGTTTCAGCCAATAGCATGTGTGGCAATCTGCTTGCGCGCATGCCCGCGTACGGCCTGAGGGATGCACGCTCTCTCCATTTTTTCGGACTCCTATTCATCCTCGCTTTTTCCTTACACACTCGTAATGAAATATAATATTTCATTAAAATACTTAAAAATACACTCATACTCAATTACCATGGGTTAGACCTATTTTCACTGCGCGAGGCACCAATCCGACCCTATGGGTCCCACATCCGCCCCAACGCCAACATACCCCGTGTAGATTTTGAGGGCTTAGACATGGATCGACATTCTTCTGTAACTCGAGCTGAACTAGAACGTCTTAGAGAAAGATTCAACATTCCCGAGGGAGTATACTTGGACCTTCCCGATGACCAGGATCGGGCAAGCCAGCCAATTGGTAATCAATAGTTATATGTGCAGCTTTCTTTGATATGGGCTTGAGGCTGCCCATCCAGGGATACTTTGAGAATATGCTCGCAGCTATGAACCTGGCCCCCTATCAGCGGAACTTGAACGGATGGAGAGTGCTCGTTGGGCTTTACGTGATTTGGAGTCGAGCTGGCCTATGTGAGCCATTTGTTCATGAATTGAGGTGACTTTACCGCCTTAATGACAACCCAAATAAGTACAAAGGTTGATACTATTTGTCTGCCTATTCCAAGGACAAGAGTATGATCACCAAGCTCCCGACTGCAAGAACTTCAAAATTAAATGGTTTTGGGTCAGGGCTCTCTGGGGGCAAGATCAACTTCATGAAGGCAGAGAAATTTATGTCCTGAATACGTTTGCAGAAGGTAATACCGACTCTCTCAAACTCCCATAGAAATTTTAAGATTTAATTTACTAACATATGTGTCACCCTTGTAGCTTGTTAGGGGGACCCACTGAAGGCGCGTCGCTGAACCAGACATATGATAAATATGGCAACCCCATACCCGGGCCATTATTTAGACCTAGTCCATAGCTCATCTCTAGTTGAGGCGGGTTTTATACAAGACACCCCTCCTCCAACTGGTAGAAGGCCTGGTAGTTACTAACCAACCTTTTTCCTGCTTTATTTACTTTTCTTGCTGTCATCATCTTTTCATTTGACCCGATCACATTTTCTTACTTTCTGAATTGTAGTTTTTTTCTTATGCAGCAATGTCTAAAAAAATGATCAACCGTTTTCTATATTGTAGGTTCTAGCAAATGCCAGACTCGGGGCGGGCCAAGTGCTCCCCGAACCCGAGTCACTACACCACTATCACCACCATCCTCAAGGCAACACACTTTAACACCGCCACCACCGCCTACGAGGTAAAAAAATATGAGCACAGAGGGTTGGTGGTGAGGCAACCGAGCCTAGCATGGAGGAAGCAACGACCTAAGGAAAACTTCACAAGTAAATAGGAAGGCCTCGATGGCCTGTTCTTCACATGAGGCTACCTCTACCTACGCTATGAGGGTCGACGACCTCATAGAAAACATGAAGCCCAAGATGGGTCACCTCATTCCGACCACCAATTACATGGCCATGGTCGTCACCCAAGTTGGCAGTTTTCTTTAAAAGGTAACAAATTTTCAGCCCAATCCCTCCATATATCAATTGTCTTTATATATTGACCTGATATGTTTTCATGTAGAGGGCCTACTTGATGACCACCAATATGAACGTGCTGACTAATACTCTGACGGAGGAGGGTCGGGCTCAGAGGTTGCAAAATGAGCTACAACATAACAAAGAGTTGGTTGATGCAAGGGTTGAAACTGAAACAATTTGTCCCCTTAAAACTTGATCAAATTAAAAGACCAACCTCATTGATCTGATCCGTTGAGGACTGTTCCTCCCTCATCACTGGCACTATGGACCGACCATATTAACAAAGTAATCTGATGCCCTCCCACCAACATGAAAAGTAAACTAACCTGACCACCGGCCAACCCGATTCGTTGCCTTGAGGCTTCATTCCATACTTAGCCATAAATCAGTAATAAACTCCACTTTCACCAATGGTTGTACCTGCACCAACCTACACAGTCCTTTTCAGGCCAACCTAAGCCCATGCTGACTGAAACTTAACCAAAAATCTTCTTAAAGAAACACATCTTCCTTATGGTCATAACCAGCAAATCAGATCCATCCATTCCCCTTAAATTCGACCTGAGATGGGGTTGATTTGCACTGACCAAAATCTGGAAGTAGAACCCTTAAATTTCTCTTTCCCTAAGTATCCTGAAGACTGTGCGATAATAGATAATTCCACCCCTCGTATCGATCGCAAGTCAATGCCTTAGGGGGGAAGTTTCAACCAAATGTTGTTTAATCACATCATACAAAGGGAACATGGCCTTCATAACTAGAGATGGCAAGCAGACCCGGACCCGGCCCGAATCCGCATGGACCCGGCCGATCCGGGTCCGGGTAGACCCGAGTCAGGGATTAAAATATCCAGACCTAGGTTTTAAAAATTAGGACCCGATCGAATCCAGATCCGGACCCGGGATCGCACGGGTCTGACCCGGATAAACCCGGGTCCGAAAAATATAATAAAAATTAAATAAAATAAATTAAAATATAATGAAAACTATAAAATAATATGCATATATATATATATATATATATATATATAAAATAGAATATAATTAAAAATATAAAAGAATTGAAATAAAACTAATAAAATTGACAAAATCCAAATATAAATATAAAATAATACAATTAAAAATTAAAAAAATAAAATAAAATAAACTGGGTATCCGGATCCGGACCGAGTAGACCCGGGTCCGGACTCGTGTATATTTACCCGGGTCCGGAACTGGACCCGAGGTAATGAAAATGCTTCCGGATCCAGACCCGGGTCCGGATCCGGATTTTGCTATCCCTACTCATAACACTACTTACAAAATAATAATGCATCGAAGAAGAAACTCCAACCCTGATCCATTTAATTCTCATGATCAGGAGGGAACATTTCCTCCCCGTTTTATCTCCACAATAAGCTTTAGGGGGAAAATCATCCAACCCCGAGCCATTCAATCACAAAAGGCCTTGAGGAAAAATATCTGACCCCGAGCCATTTCAATACATATTTGGTCACATGGGGAACACCCTCTTCCCGTGCCATTAACATAATAAGGCCTCGGGGAAAATCATTAACCTCGAGCCATCTCAACATTCTTGGTCATTATGGAACACTTCCTCATCGTGCCATTAACATAGGAAGACCTAGGGGAAAACTTCCGACCCTGAACCATAATCAACACTTGGCCACGAGGGAAAATCCTCCATGTGCCATTAACATAGCAATGACTCGAGGGAAAACTTCTGACCTCGAGCCATAATCATACTTGGTCACGAGGGAATACCCTTCCATTGACATTAACATTGCAAGGCCGTGGGAGAAAATTTTTGACCCTGAGCCATAATCAACACTTGGCTACGGGGTAAACCCTCATCGTGCCACTAACACAATAAGACCTCAGGGGAAATCATCAAACCCCGAGCCATAATCAACACTTGACTACGAGGGAAAACCATCATCGTTCCATTAACACAATAAGGTCTCGAGAAAAATCATCTGACTTTGAGCCGTCCAATCACATAATATATCACAAAAGGAAAATATTCAACCGCGAGCCATCCACATAAAAGGCATCGGGGCTGGCATCTCACCTCGGGCTGTGTAAAAACAAAACAAAAAAGTAATGGAGGTGACTTATCACTCACACCATACTACCCAAAATATCGAAACAATATAGACAACATCCCATTCTGTGTTGCCCAAAACAACAAAGGTCACCGATGTGGCATACCACCCAGTGCATACTTAAGTTGAAATCGCCATGTTGACATTTATCCTCCACGTGATATGCACCTCACAATCCATTTGCCTTGTGGACCTCTGTTAACTCCAGGCTATGGATACCAAAAGAGGGTGGCAAACACCATGAGGCGTTATCTCTCTTCATGCTACATAGACCCCGATAATACAATCATCACAAATGCCCTTCCACATTCGACATTATATACCTTTCAATCCAATCGCCCTGTGGACCTTTGTTACCATCAGACTATGGATCCCAGAAATGAGGTGGGAAACACCATGGAGACATTATCCCTCCCCATGTTGTACAAACCCCAAGACAACAATCGTCACGGATGCTCGGGGGCCCTTCCTGCACTATGCACCTCAAATAGGGATTCCAACGCCACGTGGTCCTTCCGGCCACACATACTATGGTTATCCCGAGACTATAATCATCACGTAGGTCCTCAAACCTTACGCACTATGTACCTCAAATGGGGGCGTCAAATTCCACGGGGGCACGATACATCCCCGTGCTATGATCACCCCGAGCATAAAATTATCACGGAGGCCCTCCAGCCACTCATGTTTTGTAGCTCATCTTCAATATCTTCGAAGGTACAAAAATCACAGGGTACTTGCGTTCCAATCCAGGGAATTTTGTTAATTGTATCATTAGAGTTTGTGTGCCACATATGTGCATACTTTCCGCACAATGTGTCGCACCTTTTGCTGGCATTGAGGACATAAATCCACAATGATCCCAATTTTCACACCGCAACATTTGTTGATTGTGAATGCCATAAGGTATGACATTTCCTTGAGCCGTGATTTACACATTTGGCAATCGTTGAACATCCCGGACATAAGTATTTCTCCATAATATCAAACAAATATTTCACATTCGAATAACCAACAAACATATATG
Source organism: Zanthoxylum bungeanum (assembly GCA_019454045.1). Classification (NCBI taxonomy): domain Eukaryota; kingdom Viridiplantae; phylum Streptophyta; class Magnoliopsida; order Sapindales; family Rutaceae; genus Zanthoxylum; species Zanthoxylum bungeanum. The sequence goes on from SKCR01036046.1 coordinate 6,347, forward strand.
GGTGCAAGTTCTTATTATAAATAGAAAAGTTTTACTTGTATTCTAGAAAACTACCGCTTATCTTACAACTCTATGTGAGACTTCTTAGAGAGGCTCTATTGATATTACATCCTTAGCATTTCAATATTCCATAGAGCTTGGTGCCATCCAGCTGTTTCCAATGATAAGCACCCGTCCAGGTTGAAACCCGTGCTACCAGATTACTTCCAATTATCTGTAATAGTAGTCCAATGAACCCATAATTGATAGACAATATTTCTCCTCCACGCCCAACTTATCTCCTTATCGCGCTTGCTACGAAGGATAATACCACCCTACAATCTCTCGTCTTCTTCTTTGTCCATCAACACCAGCGGTCATGTGGATTCTGCCACGAGATCGACCGAAGCCTACTCCTCGATAAATACCTGAGGAATATTACAAATATCATATTCACTCAGATTTTCCAACCACTTCCCAAGACGACCCAATGTTTCTCGACCTCATATATTTCTTATACTAAAGCTGAGCTAACTGTATGTGATGAAACAATTGAGCACATAAATTTATCACCCGGACTTGGCTTAGCCAGAAGTGGAGGTCGATAAGGTATTCTTTGAGCTACTGAAAAGCATCCTCGCACTCAGTCCAATCTCTACCTTTCTCCCAACTTATGCATACACTCCTCCGCCAATGCTTCCCCAATTTCGTGGTTTCCATCTTCTGTCATTGCCTTATTATGTTTGTTGTTTTTTGTACCATGTCGCCAAAGACGGTGGCAACTGTTGACAATTTTTTTTTTCTTTCCAATGGCAATATAGGAAATTTACCCCTCTAATACAATGTAGTTGGGTACACGAATCACTTTATCTCTCTATCACTAGCTTGCTTTACTAGTTTTGCTCTCAATTTATAAGTATTGTGAAATGTAAAAGTTGCTAACCAATTACAATCTCTCTCTTTCCGAAGATTCGTAGCTAAAAAAGTCAATATTCCCTACAATGACTTCAACCCCTTTATATAGGTTCTTAAATCACCTTTCCAATCTACCCTGACGTCACCATGTATCAATCAGACGTCGTTACATCCTTTAGTCATTGCTTCCACCACCTTCTCAGCCAATTAAATAGGCTTGTTTTTCGGCTACTACACCGGCCTATGGCGGCTACGACTCTGCCACTGCACCGCCCTATGGCGGTTGGCAGGGCCTATACCCAATGTAAACCATTGTTTTATCTCTTTCATCATTAGCTTTATAGATTCACTCCTTACCAGGTAGGGTATACGTCATGATGCTCCCAAACTAGTCGGTCATCATCCCATCTTCATTTCTCAGGGTCGGATTACCAGGACAAATGGTACTCTATCAAAATCCACACTTCAAAGTTGTCGGGTCGGGCACCCCCTACGGATGATACTTCATTGGATCAGACTAAATATACTCTCGGAACATCCAAAAAAAAACCCTATTTTCATGTGTTAGGGTCGGGTGTCATCATCACTTGCCTCTCCTCTGAATCTCTCTTTAGGAAGAACACCTCATTGCACACTATGGTCAGGTCATTTCTTCATCCTTCATCTTACCTCTGGGCTCTTGGGCCTTTCTATCCATTTGGTTCGGTAGTACCGTATTACCTTTCAACTTTTCTCGAGATAAGGGCTTGCAAAAAACCATTATCAACAATATGCAACAACTTACATTTTCTGCAATATAGCCAAAACAACTATTGATTTTATATGCAAATGCTGCACTATAATGATACCTATTAGTAATTTTACAAATGCTGCAACATACACACCAACTGATGAATTTCATGTGGTAGCACCTGAGCGGCCAAGTTAATTAATGTCAATTTCATGAACGATAAATTTGGCGGGATATACCAGGTTTAAGTGTGAAGTGAGTGTATGGTTAGCGGCCCACTTCTGTGGAATTTCGGGACGCTTATGACAAAGCAAATCTCTTAAAAACTTTCGGTGTGTGTGTTTTTGGACTGTTGGCTTTTCGAAAGCCTATATGTAACACATTCTATGCAACTTTATTTTTACTCTACTCAACTTCTCTTCTTAGTTAGTCTTCACTAACTAGTCCTCTTATCAATCTCTCTTTTTGAGCCAAATATTTCTAGCATTGACAGTTGAAAATTTAAATTTTGAATGATTTTAGCTACTGAGTACTGTAAGAGATTCCTATTTTGGAAGTTTTAGCAAGTTGCTTTAGTGAACATTTTAGCCTGTTTTGGCATCTGAGTAATGGGTATAGCTTAAATTTTAGTTTTTTCAGTTCATTTTAAACTTCTTTGGGGGATTAAACTTTTTGTGGGGGTTGGTGGGGGTGAACTTTTGATCATAAGAACAATTTCAATCCTTTTAACAATGATCTTGATGCTCAACGGGTGCATTCTGTGGAGGTTGCATTCGATTCTTCAGAACAAATCTACTGTTGTTAAAAGCTTCTATTTTTGGATTTTCCAGATCTTTAATATAGATACAGTTTAGGCACTTACCCCATTTCACTTTCATAAACCACTGCACCTGCTCTGTTTGCTTCTATTATAAGTTATCCTTTTCACTCAGTATTTTTTTTTGTTTTTTTCATTTCTGTACTTTTACTTTCTATATAGAACTGTAGAGGGGAAAAAATGGGAGGGGCATCATTGCCACCAGGTTTTCGATTCCATCCAACTGATGAAGAATTGGTGGGATATTACCTGAAAAGAAAAGTCGAGGATCTTGAAATTGAGCTTGAGGTGATTCCTGTGATCGAGTTGTACAAATTTGATCCTTGGGAGTTACCAGGTACTTTTGAATCAATCTTTTTATGCATACATAATAGAAGCCTGCAGTAATTAGTGATCAAAGAAAGTTCAAGCCAATGTGAACAAGGAATTGTTTATATCATGAAAAGCACTTTTTTGTTTGTTTTGTATATTGATTCTTTATGGACTCACCAATTACAAGAATTCTTTCTTCATATGGGGCCTTAACTTTTTAATTCTAAAAGCCAATGTTATTGGATTTTGTTTATGCAATTCAATTTTCACGAACAATCATGAGAAAGAAAGCAATACCATACAGTTTCTTTTTACCTTTTAGTCATATTGTTTTGAGAATTAAATACACTGAATATCCTGCTGTAAATTTGCAGAGAAATCATTCCTTCCAAGTAGAGATATGGAATGGTTCTTCTTCTGTCCGAGGGACCGAAAGTACCCAAATGGCTCAAGAACAAATAGAGCTACCAAAGCTGGCTACTGGAAAGCCACTGGAAAAGATAAAAAGGTTGTTTGTCCATCTACTTCTGCAACTGGGTACCGTAAAACTCTAGTTTTCTATCGCGGGCGTGCACCTTTAGGGGATCGAACAGATTGGATAATGCACGAGTATCGACTTTGTGATGATGTTTCTCACGGATCACCAAATTTTCGGGTAATTTCAATAAGATCATTTGTATATTCTAGAGAGCTTATACGCTTCTGTAATGTAGTGCAAGAAACTGAGATGTGCTTGGTAACTCTTACTCTATGTAGGGAGCTTTTGCTTTATGCCGGGTTGTCAAAAAGAATGAGCAAGTGAAGACAAGTCATTCTTCATATGGAGAATCAAATGCCAAGAGTGTCGGAAGCAGTTCAAGCATTGTTGATTTGGCATCAATGAAAGCTTGTAATGAGCCCTCGAGCATCTCCACTGACATTTCTTCTCAAGCAAGTTACCTGTACAATGAGAGTCGCTATTCAAGCCCCATCACTTCTCCTTATCCTTGTGAAATCTCAACAATACCCGAGTCTTGGCCTGCTCCTATGGAGACCAATCCTGCAAATCTCACAGTCTCACCTGATCCAATTCTTGATTCTTCAAAGGTAAAACATTTGGAATTTGAAAAAGGGAATTCCAAGGACTAAATTAATTACATATGTTTTTGTGATTTCTTGTTGATTTCCCATTGGCTTGTTGCAGGACTATCCACAGGCCCATGAAGCTGTATCCGAGTACAATCCCAACTATGGGTTTCAAAACTCAATGACGCCATGGCGGCCATTCGAGCATACAGAATTCTCACCTAGTTCATCCTACTCTAATTTTAACGGAGAAATTGAGCTTGCAGAAGATCTCAGTCGAATTGGCTGCATGTCACCATACTCAGTACATGCAAACTACACAGGTTTCTATGGGAATGAAGATATGTCATATGAGGGTATGAACAGAACAATTCACTGGATTACTCGAGTCTATTTTGAACTTGAAAATTGGGTTGGAGCTCCAGTAGGCAGGCAAGCAAATGGGGATTGGGGTTCGTGGGAGTATAATTGTCTCTGGTTTTGATTAACTAGTGTATCTTGTTATCGTCAATGATTCTCCAAGACAACGCGTTTTAAATGTTGGATCTTGGAGCTCAAAATAAAACTCCATTGATTTGCTGTTTATTTCTGGTTCTGTTTCTGGTTTTGATTCATATAGAAGTTGGATTTATAGTCGTCTTGGCCTATTTTCATGTTAGTGAAAGGTTTTCCCAGGCAGTCACTTTTATCGATTTCACCTGGAGTTGGATTAATCATAGTTTGTACTATTTATGCGGTAATGAGAAAATAAACTATTAAACTTGTTGCACAAGTAAACTTATAATATATGTTTTTACTGCTTGAAATCTTTATTTTTCTAGGTTTCTGTAGTACAATATTTTAAAATGCAATGACATCAGAACATCTCTGCGTCATTGATACAATTACTCAGATTAGTGAATGTCAAAGGTCAGTTATCAGACAGTTTACACAAATTTAATTGAAAAGTTTAAGCTTACATAATTCTTAATAGCAAAGATGATAATGAAGATTGTGTCATATTTTCACAAGTCATTGACAATTTTGCTGGAAGCACCTTTCGAAGAAGCACAAGCAGTTGAGTTCTTTAGTTAGCAATATCTGTTAGATATTCATTAGAAACTCTCATTTCCGTCCCCAAGGGCCGTGGTTTAATGGTGTAGGGCTCATGATCTGTCATTCGGGTCTTGGTTCCGAATCCAGGGGTGCGTTTTTTTGTAAGAGCCAGGACAGCCAGAGGTTTACCTGTTCCGCTTAACCTAAGATCGAGTGATTTGACGATGGAGTTTCTAACGTTTCAAAAAAAAAAACACTCCCACTTCCATGTCAAGTTCCACAAGCAATGGAATAGCTGAAACAATTTCTGAAAAGAGCATGTAAAGCTTTACTTGCTTAGCATGAAGGACCATTCAAAAGTACTTGCAAAGACTTGAAACACTACTTTCCTTTCACCTTTTTCTTTCAAGTGCTTGTAAGTTCCAAATACATCTCAATGATTACGTATATGAGAAGCACTTACCTCAATACCAATGAGCCAATAAAGGAATTGATTGTTGCTTTTGTATTAAATTTAGTTGTGAATGTGAAGAGCCAACCATATATATGCATTTTCAAAAATGGAAGTTCCGACCTATAAATACATAATAATATTGTCAACTGAAAGTTTAAGAAGCTATTTTTCTAAAATCTTGAAAATATTAATAAACAACATTTGAATTAAATTAAATTCTTTCAAGTCCAATCTTTTTCAATAAAGAGTCATTGTTGCATTTTATACTAATGATAGGGATGTAAAGGATAATTACGAAAAATAAATAACTTAATGAATAATTATGCAAAAAAATTAAGGATCCAAAGAACAATCTCTCCTTTAAAAAATAAGATAAATGTCTATTTCTATGTACTTAAAATTTAACAGTTTATTAATTCTTACAATGGAAACAAGAGATTATAGATTCAAATCTTATAAAATACTTTAATTTGAATTTGAGTAGAGCGAAAATATAATATTTAAGTAAAAGATTTAGACATTTCTTAATTTGAAAAAAAAAATTGTTAACAATTTGTTCCCCGCTCATTCTTGAACTCTGGTAAGAATCTTGATAAAAAGAGAGGTGCACTAATGTGACTTTAAGAATGCTTTCCTAAAAAGACCAATCAATCATCTACCAGCACTTTTCATGCAACACCAACTGATTGATATTCTTGTAAAACTTGATGCTCCCACCCCCTATTATTTATAGGCTATTTTTTTTTTTGAGATCATTAAAAATTTTACCGTCAAATCATTCTTTCCAGATTTAAGCGTAGCATGTAAAATTCTCGACTATCTCAGATACTTGCAAGAAACGCACTCTCTAAATTCAAACTCAAAACCTCAATGTGAAATCATGAACACTATATCACCAAATCACATCTTTTGGAGATTTTATAGGCTCTTTGCTTCACCGCCAAACATATAAATGATTTTGGTAGTTTCCAAAATTCACTGTTCAACAATATGCTCCACTTGTTTAGATAGATTGAGAAAGATATGAAGAAAAAAGGTATTTAAAATATTTGCAGTATTTAATAAAGTGGCGCCTTCATCAGCCAGGGCCCAAAAATTAAGGGGGCACCAAATAGGCTAAATTGAAATTTGCTTTTATAATTTACAAATTGAAATTATTAAAATCTGACTTGTGGACTACCATGACTCAAGATAGACTAAATGGATTAACAATCTTATGTATTGAAAATGATAAGATTGAAGACTTGAAGTATGATGATATAATTGATGATTTTGCTTCAAAAAAATGCTATAAGACAATTTCTTAAAGGTTGAAATTTCAAGTAGCTTTGCTATGAATTGTTGTATATGATTGTATTTTTTTATTGTCGGGGTTTAGATACTATGTCCCCCCCTTTGTATATTTTCTCAAGTAATATAATTTGGGCGTGAGGGCCTAGCCCCCCAGCTTCAACTGGGTTCCAGCCCTCATTAAATATTATTTTTTGAAAACATATGTTTTCATAATAAAAAATGACACATCTTGAGCTTTCGCACCGGGCACCCAAAAACTCAGGACCGGCCCTGACCTTCATTGTTCACTTTCAAATGTGAAGAACTGATCAAATGCCTTGGAAACTTGAAATATGTCTCCAAGTGTTTGTTTTTAGATATTGTTTTCAGTAAATGTTCTTTCTATAATAAATACATTCAAAAGCATTTAAGTGATTATTTGATATGATTTCTAGTAAAGATAAAAAATAAATAAAAATTAATTAATTCCAAAAGTTCTTTTCAAAATTTTTATGGTGTCTGGTTGCATTTTAAATAGAGCTTTTAATAATTAAAAAAATTATTTTACCTTTACTGGAAAAAGCTCAAAATTTGAATTTTTGGAAGTAAAACTTGTAAAGATTTTTTTTAAAATTATTAATTTATCCATATTATCCTTATTTAATTTAACAATATTATTTCATTTTTTCATAACACAACTTAAAAAAAATTATCCAATAAAATAATTTTATATTTTTTTAATAAAAGCTCTCACTTATAACTGAACACTTGAAATTTTTTTTATCAAAAGCCCTACTTCTAAAAGTTTTACTAATAAAAACTCTACTTGAATAAGTTTTATTTGAAAAGCTATACCAAATGGACTCTTAGTATTATTTCTAATACAACTTTTTTAATCCCAAAAGCTCTTTTTAAATTTTTGATAATGTTTTGTTGCATTTTAATAAAAGCTTTTGAGGATTAAAAAATCTATTTTTCTTTTACTAGCAAAAGCTCAAAAGTTAGATTTTTTTTAGTAGAGATTGAAAAGTTTTTTTAAAGATTTAAATTGTTTATAATACTCTTATATTATTTAATAACATTATTTCATTTCTTTCATAATATAACTTAAAAAAATTTGTCCAATAAAATAATTTTATATTTTTTAATAAAAGCTCACTTACAATCTAACACTTGGAATTTTTTTATCAAAAACCCTACTTCTAAAAGTTATACTAGTAAAAATTCTACTTAAATAAGTTTTATTTGAAAATCTATACCAAATGGACCCTTAGTATTATTTCTAATAGAGGTAAAACAGCTTTTTTAATCCCAAAATCTCTTTTTAAATTTTTTGATAATGTTTGGTTGCATTTTAAGAAAAACTTTTGAGGATTAAAAAATCTATTTTGCTTTTACTAGCAAAAGCTCAAAAGTTAGGTTTTTGGGAGTAGAGATTGGAAAAAAATTTTAAAATTTTAAAATGTTTATAATACCCTTATATTATTTAACAACATTATTTCATTTCTTTCATAATATAACTTAAAAAAATTTGTCCAATAAAATAATTTTATATTTTTTAATAAAAGCTCACTTACAATCTAACACTTGGAATTTTTTTATCAAAAACCCTACTTCTAAAAGTTATACTAGTAAAAATTCTACTTAAATAAGTTTTATTTGAAAATCTATACCAAATGGACCCTTAGTATTATTTCTAATAGAGGTAAAACAGCTTTTTTAATCCCAAAATCTCTTTTTAAATTTTTGATAATGTTTTGTTGCATTTTAATAAAAGCTTTTGAGGATTAAAAAATCTATTTTGCTTTTACTAGCAAAAGCTCAAAAGTTAGGTTTTTGGGAGTAGAGATTGGAAAAAAATTTTAAAATTTTAAAATGTTTATAATACCCTTATATTATTTAACAACATTATTTCATTTCTTTCATAATACAACTTAAAAAAAAATTTCCAATAAAATAATTTTATAATGTTTAATAAAAAATCTCAGTTACCACCAAACACCTAATTTTTTTTTTTTATATCAAAAACTCTATTTCTAAAAGTTCTATTAATAAAAGCTTTTTTTGAATAAACTCTATTTGAAAAGCTATACCAACGGACCCTAAGGCTGTTGCGAAATTATCATACCACAAGTATACGGTGTCAAGTTTTTGTAAATAATAAATAAGAATGTAGAACCCACAAGGATTGAAAACAAATTCACACTAAGTACTATAATCAATAAACTTAACTTTATTTAGAAATCAATTTAAAAACTAAATAAGCGAAAAGTCAAAAGTTACAATTAAGAAAAACCATTGTGAGATAAATTTTAGAGTCTGATTTCAAGTAATTATTTCTTATGTATTAATTTTGCCAATAAATTATTACTCAATTTCTTAGTTTATAAGTAAGGAATCCTAAATTATTCTATTATCTCTCCTGAGTGCCGAGTGAAAATATTATTAAATATCGACTTCGATATCCCTATAAAAATCTAGTAATTAACAATTCATTACGCTTTGTGATTCTTTGTTAATGACTTCAAATGAATTATAGGCCTCCCGAACTCTATAAAATCCCTAAATTATATTTTCTAGATCATATTCAAAATTTCTCTCTCCCGCGTGATAGATTTTAAACATGGAATCATCTAATTTGTGGCCAGCAAACCAGAAGCATTAAACATAAGAAAATATAAATAAACTGAATTAAAACTTCATAATAATTAATTGGCAATCAACACATAGGTTCAAGTATATGCTACATCATCCTCTAAAATAAGAAAATTAGTTCATGACTAAATAAAAGAACAATGTAATCTGAATCAATAACATATTGAACATCATTAGAGTTTAAAGAAAGAAACTATAAGATAAAACCTGAATCGAATCTTTTCGTCTTCAGACATCACCACTTTTGTCTCCTATTGTCGCTCTTTAATTCTCTCCTTGGATCTTTCTAAATTATGTGTTTAGAGCTATTTTGTTGTGTCTAATTATCTTTCCTATGATTTTGGACACACTTATGTATTTATAGGGAAGTCCTGAAGTCCTTCTGTATATAGAAAACAGACTCCTTAAAAGTATGAAAATCATTTGGGGTGTCGCGGCGTTAGCTTCTCTGGATTAATATGTGTGTTCTTCATGGGCGTCGCGAAGCCAGCTCCTCTACCAAGATAATTGGTTTTTGTGCATTTTCCTTTCCTGTGTGCTTCCTTTGCATCTTTAAGCTCCCAAAACAAGTACGTTAGCCTCAAGATTCATGTTCTAATGCTTCATATCAATAAAACACAAAACAAACTAAAAACACGTAAAATGACACAAAACCTAATCAAATAATAAGTTATGAATGTATGAATAAGTGGGTATAAATCACACTTATCAAATGCCTATATATGTTTAAAAACAAACAGATTCACAATGCAAAACTCTCGCCATACACATTATCACAAAAATAAATATGTATACCTTAACATCAATGAGGGTTCACCTCATTCTTGAGATCGATGGTTGAGGTCTCTCTCATATGAGATTGTGGGAGTAGATCTCACCTGATTTGAGAGTAAGACTCTAGTTTTAGAATAGATTTTCGGTCGCACTTCATATAGTTATTGTTGTAATAACAATATAATTATATTGCAATTTTTTTTTTTTAAATAAAAAAGTTGAGGGTAATTATTCCTATGAAAATAATTTACCTTGTAATTTAAGCAATACGTAGACAAGTAGTATAAGTTAGCGATTTGAGGAATACAAAGACTAGAACTTATTCAAGTGTTGTCTTGGATTCATCCCTAAAGAGAGACTCATTTGTCCTTTCTTTCATTTATCTTATCATATGGCAATTCCAGTCTAGACTTAATGAGTCTTCCAGATTGTTTAAAATCATATTAAAAAGTATTTTATCAAAAGTATTTTTTTTAGATCATTTAATAATATATTAAAAACATTAGTTAAGTAGGAGTGTTCACGGGTCGGATCAGATTAAGTTTTTGATTATTTTTTTGATCGGGTCGAGTCATTCGGATCTTTCGATCAGCCACCCGAAATTTGAAAAGTTGACCCGACCTTTACCTCAACTCAAGTCACCAATGTCAGAAATTGGTATCAGGCCTAGCAAGCCCGCCCATAACCGGCACAAGAGGATGCCCGATGAGAAGCCCGTCGGCCTTGAGTTTAGGCCCACCTCTTTCATAATCAAAAAGTTCAACACCACTGCTCCCTATCTTGGGTAGAAATAATGATTGGGTCATTAATTTTTTCAGTGTCTGTCCAATAAAAGAAATCAGCTGTGCTTCTGTAGCCTTCGGTGTCTTAAAATCACAGCAGCTGTGAAAATTGATCAATGGCCTTATAGCAGCATTTTAACTCCCTATACATGACCAAAATTACATCAAAACTTACGACGAGGCAAAAAAAACTTGTATGTAGGAAAGTAATCTAAGTTTTCTCATAAAGGCCATTCAACATTCAGCTTTGTTGCCGATTGATAGACTGGTGCTCTCAATAAGTTCAAATTTGTAGGTTGGAAACTCGACCGCCAAATCATTCAATCCAAGCTTATGTTGGAAAAAATGCTTATGAGTAAGCATTTTGAGGCTCAATTTTAAGCATGGTCCACTTCGTGTTAGTGGTTGTTATTGAATGATTCGGATACTCCTCCGTGAGTACTTCGAAATGGTATATTCATATGCTTAAAATGGTGCTTGGGTGAATGAGAAATTGTTGCTCAAGTTCACCCATTGGTGTTGGAAAATAAATAAAAGTAAGCTTGTCCCATATGGGAAAGCTATATAGAGTGTTTATGCTTATATGTGATTGCTCATATGTAGATGGGTAAGAGTTATAAGGATAGAGGCTCTCTCTACGTGCGCGGGGGGGGGGGGGGGGGGGGGTGCAAATCAAATCCGAATCAAGCTTGGCTCGTGTGCACCCGCATGTCCTGCGTACACGAATGCCGGACCAAAATGTGCGAGCCCGGCCTAGCGAATTTTTCCAAGCTTTTGATGTTCCATAACAGTTAATTCAATTTTATTAATTAACTAAGTGGTTACAAATCAAATGGAAGGTCTCCCACTAACTCAATTTAATTGGCATGTTAATTTCTTTTTAATAGAGATGTTATTTTCGTTTTTGTTGAGTTGAATATAGAAACAAGTTTCAAGCTTTCTTTTTTAGAAGAGTTCAAGCACTTCGGTTGTTCGTTGCAGTCGAATTTGGTGGTGCCCAATTTCCTCTTTTTCCGTTGCATCCTGGGAAACAGACGTCTCGCGTTCTACGCACCAATCGGTAGGGGACAAATTTGTTTTAAGGAGATTGTTGCCGCATCAACAAGCCTCGGAACTCTCTTCATCGCTGGGACTGATTTACTGTTTTTCGCGTTCTCTTCTGCGATTGTCCTGTTCTATTAATTGTGTTGTTGTCAATCAAATCCGAATCAAGCTTGGCTCGTGTGCACCCGCATGTCCTGCGTACACGAATGCCGGACCAAAATGTGCGAGCCCGGCCTAGCGAATTTTTCCAAGCTTTTGATGTTCCATAACAGTTAATTCAATTTTATTAATTAACTAAGTGGTTACAAATCAAATGGAAGGTCCCCCTAACTCAATTTAATTGGCATGTTAATTTCTTTTTAATAGAGATGTGTATTTTCGTTTTTGTTGAGTTGAATACAGAAACAAGTTTCAAGCTTCTTTTTAGAAGAGTTCAAGCACTTCTTGTTGTTCGTTGCAGTCGAATTTGGTGGTGCCCAATTTCCTCTTTTTCCGTTGCATCCTGGGAAACAGACGTCTCGCGTTCTACTGCACCAATCGGTAGGGGACGAATTTGTTTTAAGGAGATTGTTGCCGCATCAACAAGCCTCGGAACTCTGCCTTCATCGCTGGGACTGATTTACTGTTTTTCGCGTTCTCTTCTGCGATTGTCCTGTTCTATTAATTGTGTTGTTGTCATTTGTTTCACTGTTCAAATTGTATCATTCCAGTTCGGTTTACTGATTGTTCAAAGTTCGTTGTAAGAACACAGTAACCAAATTAATTGTAATAGTCTTAAAACAAAATTCGCTCTGTGGATATGGAAAACAGTCCAAACACAGTAGATGTTCTGGCAGCCCCTGTGGTTGGGCAGAATATTGTGGCAGCCCCCGTGGCTGGCCAAAGTGCAGTGGCAGCCTCTTCGGCTGGCCAACTTGCTTCAGCCTCTGGGCTTAATATGGCAGCCGCTGTGGCTAGCCAAGGTGTTGCAGCCTCTGTGGCTAGACAACCTGTTGGACATGTGAGCCATGTCAATACTGCTGCAGAAAAACCTGAAAAATTCAGTGGACAGAATTTTAAACGGTGGCAACAGAAAATGTTTTTCTACTTGACCACTTTGAACCTTGCGAGGTTTCTAAAGGAAGATGCTCCTGAACCCGTGGAGGGTGAGATTGATATCCAAGTGATCAGTGCGATCGATGCTTGGAAACATTCTGAATTCCTATGTAGGAATTATGTGCTAAAATGGCTGAGTGATTCCTTGTACAGTGTGTATGCCGGGATGAAAACAGCAAAAGGGCTTTGGGAATCTTTAGACCAAAATATAAAACTGAGGATGCCGGTACTAAGAAATTTGTCGTAGGCCGTTTCCTAGATTTTAAGATGATTGATTCCAAAACTGTGTTAAGTCAAGTACAAGAATTGCAAATTATTCTAGCAGAAATTCATGCTGAGGGGATGGTTTTAAGTGAAACATTCCAAGTAGCCTCGATAATTGAAAAACTACCACCTGGTTGGAAAGATTTCAAGAATTATCTAAAGCATAAGCGAAAAGAAATGAGCATTGAAGACTTGGTTCTTAAGCTTAGAATTGAGGAAGATTACAGAGTATCTGACAAGAGGGGAATAACTCATGAGGCCAAAGTAAATGTTGTTGAACATGGCCATAAGAACAAGAACCTCAAGAAAAAAGGGTCAAAAATGGGCCCTCAAGGAGGAGTTTCCAAGAAATTCAAATTTCAAGGAAAATGCTTCAATTGTGACAAAATGGGTCACAAGTCTTCTGAGTGCAGACTGCCGAAGAAGAAAAAGAATCAAGAGGCTAATGTGATGGAAAACATGACTCAAGATGTTTCAGACATTAACCTTTCAGCTGTGGTTTCTGAGGTGAATCTGGTGGGTTCTAACCCAAGAGAGTGGTGGATTGACACTGGTGCCACTCGACATGTGTGCTCGGACAAGAGCATGTTTTCTTCATTTGAGCCTACTGGTAATGGGGAAAAATTATACATGGGCAATTCAGCAACATCTGAGATTGAAGGTCAAGGCAAGGTGATTCTGAAGATGACCTCTGGGAAAGAGTTGACTTTGAACAATGTTCTGTATGTACCAGAAATACGGAAGAATCTTGTGTCTGGATCACTTCTGAACAAGCATGGATTCCGGATGGTGTTCGAGTCTGATAAAGTAGTTTTAACTAAAAATGGGATGTATGTGGGAAAAGGGTATGTAACTGATGGGCTTTAAGCTCAATGTAATGGTTGTTAAACCTAAGAATATCAATAAAGCTAGTTCTTCTGCTTATATTGTTGAGTACTCTAATCTATGGCATGGTAGATTAGGACATGTTAATTTTAATTCATTACGGAAATTAATTAACATGAACCACATTCCAAATTTTAAAATTGATAACAAACATAAGTGTGATACTTGTGTTGAGGCAAAACTAACTAGATCATCTTTTCATAGTATTGAAAGAAACTCTGAACCACTTGATCTTATTCATACCGATGTATGTGATTTTAATTCAATACAATCGAGAGGCGGTAATAAATATTTTATTACCTTTATTGATGATTGCACTAGATTTTGCTATGTGTATTTGATGAAAAGCAAGGACGAAGCTATAGAGAAATTTGTTCTCTATAAGAATGAAGTTGAGAATCAACTGAACAAAAGAATTAAGGAGTTGAGAAGTGATCGTGGTGGTGAGTATGTTTTCCTTTTGAATCACTTTGTGAACAAAATGGAATCATACATCAAACCACAGCTCCTTATTCACCTCAATCCAATGGGATTGCAGAACGGAAGAATCGTACCTTGAAAGAGATGATGAACGCTATGTTAATCAGCTCTGGTTTACCTCAGAATATGTGGGGAGAAGCTGTTTTATCAGCTAATTACCTTTTAAATAAGGTACCACGGAAAGATGCAGGGAAAACTCCTTATGAGATGTGGAAAGGAAGAGCACCTTCCTACAAATTTCTACGAGTGTGGGGGTGTCTTGCCAAGGTAGTTATTCCTCCACCTAAAAAGGTGAAGATAGGACCAAAAACTGTTGATTGTATTTTCATAGGATATGCGCATAACAGTAATGCTTATCGATTTCTTGTGCATGAGTCTAATATACCAGATATTCACAAGAATACGATAATGGAGTCGAGGAATGCATCCTTTTTCGAACACGTTTTTCCTTGTAAAACTAATTCGAATTCAAATGTACACAAACGGGTACATGAGACTATCATTGAAGATAGTCAGGACCGAGAACAAATAAATGTTCCGGAGGATCAACAAGTTGTTGAACTTGAACCAAGACGTAGCAAAAGAGCTAGAACGGAAAAATCATTTGGTCCAGATTTTTTGACATTTTTGCTAGAAAATGATCCTCAAAGCTATAACGAAGCTGTAAGGTCAGTTGATGGTGCTTTGTGGAAAGATGCCATCAATAGTGAAATTGAATCCATCTTACAAAATCACACATGGGAGTTAGTGGATCTTCCTTCAGGATGTAAACCGTTAGGGTCCAAGTGGATTTTCAAAAAGAAAATGAAGGCAGATGGATCAATTGACAAGTACAAAGCAAGACTTGTAATTAAAGGTTACAGACAACGTGAAGGTCTTGATTACTTTGATACTTATTCTCCTGTAACGAGAATAAATTCCATAAGGATGATACTAGCAATTGCAGCTTTGCGCAATCTTGAGGTACATCAGATGGATGTGAAAACAGCCTTTCTGAATGGAGATTTAGATGAAGAAATCTACATGGAACAACCTGAAGGCTTTATAGCTCCAGGACAAGGAAAGAAAGTCTGTAAGTTAGTTAAATCCTTGTATGGATTGAAACAAGCTCCGAAACAGTGGCATAAAAAGTTTGATGATACCATGTTGGCAAATGGTTTCAAAATCAATGAATGTGATAAATGCATTTATGTCAGAGAGACAGAAGTTGGCTATGTCATTTTATGTCTCTACGTTGATGACATATTGATTGTCGGGAGTAATATTAAAATGGTGAAATCTACCAAGAATATGCTAAAATCTAAGTTTGACATGAAAGACATGGGTCTAGCAGATGTCATTCTAGGAATAAAGATCTCGAGAAGTTCAGATGGACTTATTCTTGATCAGTCGCACTATGTGGACAAGATTCTTGGTAAATTCAACAATGATGATTCTGCTGTGGCTAGAACTCCTTTAGATGTGAGTCTACACCTATCAAAGAATAGGGGAGATGGTATATCTCAAGTAGAATACTCTAGAGTTATCGGGAGTTTGATGTACCTATCGAGTTGTACAAGGCCTGATATAGCCTGTACAGTAAACAAGCTCAGCAGATATACGAGTAATCCAGGGGTTGATCACTGGAAAGCAATAGTGAGAGTACTTAGGTACTTACGTTTTACTCGTAATTATGGGTTGCACTATCATAGATATCCAGCTGTAGTCGAAGGATACAGTGATGCTAATTGGATATCTGATATGAAAGACTCAAAGTCTACCAGTGGCTATGTGTTTACACTAGCAGGTGCAGCTATATCGTGGAAATCCTCCAAACAGACTGTGATAGCCAGATCTACAATGGAATCAGAATTCATTGCATTAGACAAGTGTGCTGAAGAAGCAGAATGGCTTCGAAATTTTCTAGAGGATATTCCAAGTTGGCCTAAGCCAGTGCCAGCAATTTGCATTCATTGCGATAGTCAATCTGCAATTGGAAGGGCACATAACAATATGTATAATGGTAAGTCTAGACATATTCGTCGTAGACACAATACCGTTAGACAGTTACTCTCTACTGGAGTTATTTCGATTGACTATGTAAAGTCAAAGGATAACATTGCGGATCCGCTAACCAAAGGGTTAAATAGAGAGTTGTGGTGTGAAATCATCGAGGGGAATGGGACTAAAGCCCATTAGATAAATGTTTATTACGAAGGAAAACCCAACCTTGTTGACTGGAGATCCCAAGATCTAGGTTCAATGGGACAACCTACTCGTAAAAGACATAATTGGTTCACTGTGGGGGGTTTACCCTCTAGTCCATTCCTATGGTGAAATGAAATAGTGATGCTCGTATGGATTGAGGTTAAGCAAAGGCTTTTAATGATTCTTATGCGTCGGGAATCCGAGCAGAGTATTACGAGATGCTCTTAAATAAGAAATCACCTATGTGAGAGAGAAGTGGGGCCGCTTCAAAGGGAATTGTATGGGGCTCAATTCTTAGAAACTCTTGCAGAACCAGGTTGATGTTCATGGCCAAAATGAACATAATAATGAGAACTCAGATGTGTTAGGTTAAATATCTGTGTGATATATATTCTCCATTTACATGAACGGCAGTACAGTTCAATGACATCGCGTCCACTGTCAGCCAGTAAATGAGATATATTTTCACAATGGAAGGTTCAAAGGCTGAGGCCTACCTATCTTATGCAGGTGTTGAACCGTTGAACTCTTCTAGGTCAAAATAAAATGTTTTATAAAATAATTTTATTCGACGTTTTCGCCAATTTCATTCATGTGGGGGATTGTTGGAAAAATGCTTATGAGTAAGCATTTTGAGGCTCAATTTTAAGCATGGTCCACTTCGTGTTAGTGGTTGTTATTGAATGATTCGGATACTCCTCCGTGAGTACTTCGAAATGGTATATTCATATGCTTAAAATGGTGCTTGGGTGAATGAGAAATTGTTGCTCAAAGTTCACCCATTGGTGTTGGAAAATAAAGAAAAGTAAGCTTGTCCCATATGGGAAAGCTATAGAGTGAATATTATGCTTATATATGATTGCTCATATGTAGATGGGTAAGAGTTATAAGGATAGAGGCTCTCTCTACGTGCGCGGGGGGGGGGGGGGGGGGGCAAATCAAATCCGAATCAAGCTTGGCTCGTGTGCACCCGCGTGTCCTGCGTACACGAATGCCGGACCAAAATGTGCGAGCCCGGCCTAGCGAATTTTTGCAAGCCTCCTCTTTATTTTTCCAAGCTTTTGATGTTCCATAACAGTTAATTCAATTTTATTAATTAACTAAGTGGTTACAAATCAAATGGAAGGTCTCCCACTAACTCAATTTAATTGGCATGTTAATTTCTTTTTAATAGAGATGTGTATTTTCGTTTTTGTTGAGTTGAATATAGAAACAAGTTTCAAGCTTTCTTTTTTAGAAGAGTTCAAGCACTTCGGTTGTTCGTTGCAGTCGAATTTGGTGGTGCCCAATTTCCTCTTTTTCCGTTGCATCCTGGGAAACAGACGTCTCGCGTTCTACTGCACCAATCGGTAGGGGACAAATTTGTTTTAAGGAGATTGTTGCCGCATCAACAAGCCTCGGAACTCTGCCTTCATCGCTGGGACTGATTTACTGTTTTTCGCGTTCTCTTCTGCGATTGTCTGTTCTATTAATTGTGTTGTTGTCATTTGTTTCACTGTTCAAATTGTATCATTCCAGTTCGGTTTACTGATTGTTCAAAGTTCGTTGTAAGAACACAGTAACCAAATTAAATTGTAATAGCTTAGAGTCCAGTAGATAAAACCATCGACTGCCTCAGGCTCTTACAAGAAATACATCCCTCAGATTTGAACCTAGGACCTAGAGACCAAATCATGAACCATACATTACCAACTCACGCCCATTGGGGACTCAAATTTTTTTATTGGAGAACTTCCAAACACCTGTTTGGTATGACTTCTAATTGATGTAAAATAGTTTTTTTTTTAATCCCAAAGCTTTTCCAAATTTTTTGGTGGTGTTTGGATACATTTTAAGTAGAGCTTTGATTTTGAGGATAAAAAAAATTATTTTACCTCTACTCGCAAAAGCCGAAACTTTTAGGAGTAGAGCTTGAAAAAACTTTTTTAAAGGTTAAAATGTCTGTAATACCCTTATTTAATTTAACAATATTATTTCATATCTTTTATAGTACAATTTAAAAAAAATTATCCAATAAAATAATTTTATAGTTTTTAATAAAAGCTTCCGTTAACAAACAAATACTTAATTTGTTTTTTTTAACAAAACTCTACTAGTAAAAGCTCACTTGAAGAAATTTTATTTGAAAAACTATATCAAACGGACCCTAAGTCCTAATTGCAATATTAGGACTATATAATTTTTTTTTCTAAATTGATTAAAATTTTAAAAGCAATTAATTTTAAGATATAACAAGTAAAACCAAAATGGGTCCATAGCGTAATGGTAGAGCATCTACACAGAGAGTTTAAACCCAGTCGGGCCATGTTAAAACAACTATTTTAATTTTAATTTTTAAGTTTTAAGTTTTGTTCATGATTATGACTGCTAGCTGTTTTAATTGCATGATTATGACTATTTTAATTTAAAGTATTGTTCATTGACTATTTTAATTCCGCTGTTAGATCATCCGATTCGGACTTAAGTAGAACGAGTAAAATCTCAGCGGCGTGGGATCTCATAAGAAATGCACTCATTAGATTCAAACATAAAACTTGAAAAACCAAATTATAAATCTTATGCCACCAAATCACAGCCTTAAAGACTTATAGATCTAATTTGTTGAAACTAAAACAATAAAGACTAAATCAAATAATCGAATCATTTTAGAAAATAAATCTAAAATAAGTGACCTAATTAACAACATTTCTTTAACATCCTCATACAATAAGAAGTAACCAGCCACATGGCAATGCCAATATTGCCAATGCATTGAAGATTTAATAAATTAATCTGCTGGATGAGAAGGCAAATGATTCTGAGTAACATCCACTGGTGTTTTGTCACAAGTGACAATGATCTGATCATCCCCAGGATTAAACTCTTTGAAACAACCTATCCTCCCTAATTCTTCAACTTCCTCAATCACATTATCCAGCCTTGCCACTATCTCCACTAACAAAGAAGCAAAAGCAGCAAATGGAAGTGCTTCTGAGAACTCAAGACCTGTTATTGCAATTTTACTCAACTGTGGCCTCAACACTTTCCGTTCGGATTCTTTAGATTGTTCGGATGCCCTTTTGCTTTTCCATTCCATCAAGGCACAAGAGTCTGTTTTCACACTTGATAATGATACTCCATGTTCTTTCTGCTGGCTTGCTTGTGCAGCTGCTAGGGCAAGCAAGTTGGTTGCTTGGTTTCTGTTGGACCCCAGGAATAGCCTTGGTTGGGATTTTATGGCCTTGTTCAGGTCTTGTAGGGCTTCGTGGAGGTGGTCGGAGAGTACTTCCGGTGAGCAATGGCGTCGGCTTTTTATGCTGTTGGCAAGCTCTCTTAGTGCTTTTGATACTTCATTAGCGACGCGAATGCAGGGATCTTTGAAGAGGGCTCGAACAGATCTTGGTGTCTACATTTCATGAACAAAAAGTATTACATAATTTTCAGAGAGGGATTAGAGACAAAAATTTAGTGGCCAAATAATAATATTCATATTTTATGAGAGGCAAGTTATAGACACAGATCGTGGATTAATGATCAATTATATTAAGAACAATGATTATGCCATATCTGAATAAATATTGCCAACAAAAACAGGTTGGAGAAACAGTAAGATAAAATGACGATCACATAATAATTATAATTTATATATACATAGAGAATCAAGCATCATGTGCAGCAATAAGATAGAAATGGTGATTTAATTACATTATTGAAGTATCAGGAAACTTCTTATATAAGCATAAAAATAAATACTTTAAATATGAAAGAATTAATTTATGCATGCTTTTTTTTCTGGAATAAGTAATAAAATATTTGTTGTCTTTCATGGTTCCCATAATAACAAAAACTATACTAGAACATTTGCTATAATATATATTTGTTTTGTCATTTTCATTTATTATTTACTTAAGCTGTATTAAGAAGCTGGGCATGTGATGTGATCAGCATGAAATTAAATCCATTTTAACATTAATGAATTAATTACCTGAATTTCAGTAAGCAAACAACCATGAAGAGCAACAACAGTATATCCAAATTGGCGAAGAACAGCTCCCAGTTTAACATACTGTTGCCATGGGAATCTGTAACAATGTCTAGAGTGCCTTGGCTCCCAACTCGCATATAATGCCTACCAAATTACACATTAAAGCAACATCACTAATTGACATATTAATCTCTCGTGTTTATATATAATAAGAAGTCTGGAGTTCGAACTTTGCTCGAACGGGTTGAAATTAAATAAGCTTTAATTATTTAAATGCTACATCAAAAAAAGGGAAAAAAAAAAAACTTGATTAATATTAAAACTTACAAGAGTTTCATCAGTAGATTTTGAGTCCAAAACAGCCTTGTAACCTTTGTAAATGGGATCTTCATCATCTGATGGTTTATCCAAACTTAATTGTACCTCAGTCTGATCATGGAAATATTCATTGACACAAGCTGCAATATTTAAAATTGAACTCAAAAAGCTAGCTCATGATTTCCTTAAGCCTTTACAATTTTTCTTATTTTTTTTTTTAATTATATGTATAATGTTACAAATTTTAATATAAAAAAAATAGCCTAAATTTTATTATTTTTTTCTTTACCTTCAATAGATTTAGCTAGACCTTCAAGCTTGGCAACGGTGGAATTATGGAGGTCCTCCCCAGACCAGGTCGGAAATATCAACAGACTCATGAAAAGGCAAATACCACATCCGATGGCAATTGTGTAAAATCGATCATGAGCAATCTTCAGTACATTTTCAACTCTGTAGCTTGACACAGTGATCAAATTGAACGTCAACAGGAATATCACAACACCATAATCATAATTCTTCTTAATGTAGGGTATGAACCGCATGTACGTCGCCGCAGCCCCGACAATGAAAACGGCGGCACCAATAAAGACTGCCCGGAAAACTTGGCCGGATTCATTGGCGATGTACTCAAATAGAAAGGCCAATGATCCTGCCAGCAGAGTCCCTAATCCTCTGTTGAGTCCTTTGCATAGGGTAGCCCCGGCAGTGAACTCGAGGACGACGACGACAGTCATGACGGCCCATATGGCGTTCTCTCCGATGCCTTTGAACAGAGGCTGCGTTAGATATAATAATGAGACCAGAGTCAGTGATAATCCAACTTTGAGTGCATGATACGCTCGTCTTGGGTCTTCACGACCCACCTTATACAACAATCTGGGAAATGTTTTCAGTTTCTCGGCAATGACATTCATGTGCTTCTTCAGTTTCTCGTTATTGTTGTTGCTTTTGCCACAAGCAACTCCATTCATGCCCATTTCAATACCCACATGAACCATATTAGCCATTGTATGTGCTGGAGGATTTGGATTCAGTTCCTATTTTTTTTATGAAGTAATTACTGAATAAGCAAGCACTGATCCAAAGCTCAACTTTCTCTAAGAATCAATTATATAATCTTGATTTATACATGTGTGTGTATATATATATATGTATAGAGAGGGGGAAATGGTGAATGATAATGAAGCTAGTCATGCATTCACATGACTTGCATTATAAAGCACACAAATAATTGAAGGTTTGAGTCGCTTTCACAAGGGCTCAGAGTCAACATAAAGTAGAAAATCTTGATGAATTTAGGTGATTGTAATTTCAGTAAGCTACCAAAGTGGGAATCCCATTTAATGGGATCATGGGTAGGCAAAACAAACCTTTAATAAAGTAATAAAATTAAAGGGTTTTTAAAAAATAAAATAAAATTAGAGTGGGAAAAGTTGAAATTTCGATTGAACCCCTGAAGGCAGAATCAAAGGAGTAGTTAAATTTTTCTATGTTGTGCAACGTTATGATTTCATAGTTGTAATAAATTAATTATAGAAATTTCCGCACAAACAAACAATCTCTATACCCAAAAGGAGTGTGAATTAAGTAATGACCAAAATATACGGAATTACAAATTTATTTCGATTTTACGCTACTAAATTAATAGTTTTACCAATTAAATTTAGTGTTCAATTTCTACAATTAATACACCCAATAATTTATTTCTCAATGACAAGCTATAATAAATAATATGAAAATATAATATAAAGTTTGTAATAAATTAAAGAGATAGGGTTAGAGAATTTGATACCAGATATATAGTGGTTCGATAAAAAATGCATATGTCAACTCTTCCAAGCCGCGCTTGAAGCTCTCCACTATGTTAAGTTAAATCCACAACTTACACGAAAGTTTTTCATGACTGATTTCAAACCAAGATTTTTGTCCATAGGTTCACCCCAAACCTTTACACCAAGAGTTTTATCACATAGGCTCACTCTTTAGACATTTACAATGAGTTTCGTCTTTAGGCTCATTCATAGACCTTTACAATAATCATTCTTTTGAGTATATCCACTCAATAAGGGATTTCCCAACCACAGGTGTTTGAATATGAAAATTTATTACTCACTTGAGCACTCACAAAAAAATAAGAAAATTAAAGTTGTCAGTTTCTAACCCAATAAAATCGAACTCACTAAATGTGTACGAAAGGTGAAGTGTGTGAGCTTTGGTTATGATGAGAGTGTATGATGATGAAGGTTTAATTTAACTCTATGTTTTTGCCTTGAAAGAAAATGTATGAAGGTGTTAGAAGATGACAAAAATGAAATTGAGGCTCAATATATAGTGATGGGTGAAAAACTACTTCAGTCTTCAGCTCTCTATTTGAGACCGGTATGCCGGTCTTGCAAATTCAAACGACTATATGACCGTCGAAGGTAAGCGCACATGCCGGATTAATGACCGGTATGTAGGCCGGTATCCCCGTTAGCTCACCGGTATGAAGATCGATATGATCCGTTCCAGTTTCATTAGCTATGCAAACTCCAGATGATCGATATGGGAGACCGGTATAGAGTAATCTGATTCTAGAGAGCATGCAAATCTGCCCCAAGATAAAGAAGGGTCATCGATATGTCGGTATCAGGGATCGGTATGCCAGTCTTAGTGTCAAAATCTCATGATTTGAAGGTTAAAAATATTTTGCACTAATCTAATGTATCTAAATGAATGTGCATGAGTCATATTAGCTTAGAGTACTTAAATTATAGACTCACTTACAATGAGAGCCCTTAGATATAAGACTACACTAGATATTTCATTTTGGCGCTTGAGTCTTCACATCAATTATGTTTTTCACAACCAATTGCTTCGACATCTTTTTGTAATGCTCGTTAATGTTCGTCGAAATCTTCCGCATTCATCATCAAAATCTTTCATTATTAAGTTCAATGGCGCTAACAATTATGATAAAAAAGAGTTAAAAAAACACACATTAATATAAAAATTATTGAAATACAGATGGATAATTTTTTGAAAATAAATATAAAAAAATTAGCAACAGATTTATCGATGAAAAATTATGTTGCTATTGAAGCGTCAATTTATGGCACTAATATTTAGTAAATTTGTCGATAATTTAGTGACGAAATATTATATCGCTATGTTACCGGTGGCAAATTAATTAATATATTATTTAATTTACAGTGGAAAATTATATTGACAAAAAAAAAAAAAAAGTGATTATATGTTTAAATTAGGGTTGGACAGGAAGAGGGGAGAAATAACATTTTAAGGAAAACATATTACATACGAGTTTCAAGACTCGGTTATTAAGATTTCCAACACATAAAACGAAACCGGCCGGACAGGGAGAATCAATGACGGTGACTGGTTGATTCATAAAATTGTGGTTGTGTTGGATGAACCGTGCACCGCCGCTTGACCAAAATTAAAAGTGCCTAAGCTTCGCTGCAAGCTCACGGGTTAAAAGTGTTGTACAGCTACATGTTATCAATTATATATATATATATATATTTAACAATTTTCCCAACAGGCCGGGGAAAGCTGAATGCAACACTTACAAGTTAAAATTGTTGTTATTATTAAATACTGTTAACCTAATTCAAGTGATTGATATTTTTCATTTCATTTCAAGTAACTTCTTGTTATGTTGTTCTCAAACAGCTAGCTGTGCCTGTGATCTGATCGATGAATATTGACTTTGTGAATCAAATGAAGGACAATGCAATGGGGCCGAGCAATTCAAATCTTCTCGTGCATTCT
The DNA here is from genome assembly GCA_019454045.1 of Zanthoxylum bungeanum. NCBI lineage: Eukaryota > Viridiplantae > Streptophyta > Magnoliopsida > Sapindales > Rutaceae > Zanthoxylum > Zanthoxylum bungeanum. The sequence continues at coordinate 31,148 of SKCR01036046.1, forward strand.
CAACTTCTAAGTTGAAAAATATGCAGCTTAGGTTTCGCCATGTGTCATTGTCACCTACTTTTTTGTTTTTTTTTTTTTAACTTTCTTTTTTGCATGGGAAAATGCTTGCATATGTTGCCACTTGTTGCTCTAACTCAGATCTAATCAGATATTTCTTCTTCTTCTTACAATTTTCTCTCCGACAATCTACTTTAGGGCTTCCTTGCCCATTGCTGATGATATTTCTTCTGCAGTGCTAGATGAATCATTTTTAGATCTTTCTTTTTATTATGTAACAAAATCAGAACTAGTATTTTAGAGTTCATATAATTTCACTCTTAAAACTTGGACATGTACTAAAAATAAGTTATGGGTGAGATTTTTTGAACCCATAATCTTTTTAGGCTTATTTTTTAAAAATAAATTTAGGGGAAAGGAAAATCACATCTTATTGGTTTGACAACTCTATTCTTTGAATAATCTTTTGGTGCAACAGAGATATGAGTGATGTGATATCACTAATAAATTAATAAATGAAATGTATGATTTAGTATTCATATTTTTAGTTTTTTTAATATTTTAACATATGTGATCATAAATTATTGGATTGTTATACTGATGACGTGATTTATGACATCTTATTGGTTTGGCAACTCTATTCTTTTCATAAATAGTCACACACACCATTTTTTGGACAACTATATATGTCCAATAATTAAAATACAGCGAAAAAAATATATATATGACATAATTGAAAGGAATTCCCTAAAGGTGGCTCAATTGTCCACTTTAGACATCCCATACGGATTTATTCCCCGAGAAAGTCACGTAATGTTGGGAGGTGAGATTCAAACCATAACACACAAAGTCCATATTAGAAGCTGTCATGACGGAATGGATCTATCACTGTTTGTATAAAAAATCGTTTAAAAGAACAATACTTATTTGATGACATACGTAAAATTTTACTTAAAGTTTTACATTAAGCTTTCAGTTTTTACTTAAAGCTTTAACGTATGCACGCTATCTGTTAATTAATATATAGAGACCAATACTCTACTACTGCAATTGCATTTGCTACTCCAATAAACTCTTTCTCAGTGACTATTTGGCACATACAATATGATAAATTATTGTAGCTTACGAATTTTCAAGCCCAAGTGAAAAGGTAATTGACTTGTTTAAACTTGATTTTCTTATTTACATACATCCACATCTTGCTGAACCACTTCATCATATTAAGACAGGTCGCCCTCAAAGGGTCTGATTTGGGGGAACATTGTTTAGAACTCGATTGACAGGTTCTGAATTCAAGTGCACATTTTTTGTACGAACCTGAAACAGCCTAAGATTTTACCTGCTTCGCTTAAATCCGAATCCAATGTTTCCAAAAAATATATATATATATCTAAAAACAAAATTGAAATGGCATAATATCAGTACGCCTGAAACTGTTCTTAAACCAAAAACTGGGATCCTCTGTTCAATTGGAACCCGGAAGCAAGGACAAGTGGCTTTCCCGGCCTTGTTCCCATAATTGACACTGCAACTGGAAAACAATTGAAACTTCATCTT